>JAJAGP010001704.1:0-167397 GCA_025084515.1 Ancistrus triradiatus
GGCAAAATATAAACTTAACTACACTTTGACCCTACTGAAGAAATCGCTTTGTAATGAAAGTCTCATATTTTAGGTACAAGTCCTGATATATTAAATATTGTCCATTATTTACAGACATTGGGACACTTCAAGAAGGCTTTGTCATGCTTATAGTAATGCC
Organism: Ancistrus triradiatus; assembly: GCA_025084515.1. Lineage (NCBI taxonomy): Eukaryota > Metazoa > Chordata > Actinopteri > Siluriformes > Loricariidae > Ancistrus > Ancistrus triradiatus. The sequence goes on from JAJAGP010001704.1 coordinate 161, forward strand.
ACTTTACTAGCATTTAAAATAGAATTTTATAGACGTTTTGATCTTAAGAAAACATGCAGCTTGTACAGATTTGATCTGTACTATATACATAGTCTATTTATGATTCCATTTTATGTCATATTTGTAATATTCAGTACGTCTTTTTATATAGTCATTTTGTTAGATTTATTTCTGTTTAGATTTGATTTAACTCTATGCTGACATATGCACCAAGAGTAATTTCTTGTACTTGGCAGATAAATGATTCTGATTTTTATGATTTGCCAGTTGTTAAGTGTCTGTCATTATTCGGAAGCAAACTAAAACTAGATTCAAACCTAAATCTAGCTGCATAATGTGTGAGGGACGAATTTCCCTCTGGGATTAATAAAGTGATCTATCCATCCATCCATCTGGATAGTCACTAATGTTTTTCATGAACATGTTGTTAAAAATATCTTTTCCCATTCTTAAGACATACTGGTTCCTAAACAGGTACAGCTGTTCTTAATGTTTGCAACTGCATGCCCATGTAGGAGGAGCCAGAGCTGTATTTCACAGATCCTCAGCAACTGCTGGACCTGCTCAGTGAGCTTGAGGAGCAGAACCTCTCTCTTATCCAGAATTCACAAGATGCAGAAGAGGGACTAGAGGAATTCAGAAAAAACATGGAACTGACCCGCAAGAACATGTGAGCACTCAAAAGAACTGATATGGATCTAACTGGGAGTATTAGTGGCAACTTAACCATATAACTCATTAATTATCATAGCAGGTTGAACAGAAAAGTACAGGGGTACACCAGACCATAGAAAAACACTATTAGGTATCTGCATAACATCATATTTCTTTGTATATCATTATATGAATGAAGGGAGGATGAAGCAAACCAGCTAAATCATCTAAGTAACATCATGAGAGAGAACATTGCCAGAGAGAAAGAAAGAACTGCAGAATTACAGCTCAAAGCCAGGCTGTTCAACTTTGGAAAGTACAAAACAGAAGAGGTAAATCGGTTGTTCATGTTAAATGGTGTCACATATTTGTTTTTAAGTTGCTCCTAAAAAAATGCAACAAGCCATTGGATTTAATAGATTTAAAGTGTGTCCACAGTCTACTTCTGTCCATATACAAGTAATTTATTTTGTGTGTTGTCTGTTCTGTTGTCACTGTGTATTTCCCACATTTCAGGAGAGCATTCTAAATGCTCTAAGCAAGAAGGTGGATGAGGTCTATCGCAGCTGTATAGGAGACAGTGAAGCCAACCTGAGCCCGCTTCAGATGCTGGCAGCCATTGAAAACAGACTGGGAGAGCTGCTGGACAACATGGAGATGATTCCTGCAGACCGCCTCGCCATGGCCGAGAAAGCCAAGGAGAAGGAAAGGAGAATCAGGTCTGACAGTAACCGTTCCAGTAGTCCACTTTCACAACAAATTGTTTTTGATGACTTGTCTATCAGTCATTTGTACTAGTATAAATAATTATTTTATATCATATTAAATTATGTTAGTTTCTGTCTTCCTGTAGACTGAGAGAAGAGAAACTTCAGCTGCAAAAACAGCACCAGGAGGAGAGAATGAAGAAAGCCATGGAGAGAGCTCAGGCTGAGATTAAGCGAATGGTAACACTGAGGGGAAAGTATTACATTATACCATAAACTGTATACAGTGGTACCTCGGTTCTCGACCACCTCAGAACTCGTCGAATTCAGTTCTCGACGCATTTTGACTGGAAAAACTGGTCTCAGTTCTCGTCATTTGCTCGGTACTTGGCACACTTACTTAAACTTGTATGAGTCAAGCCACGTGACTCGTTTCAGCCAAAACTCCATATACTCCGTGATTCATGAGTCACAATTCAGTACATAGTGATTCAGGTTCACAATAGCCCTCAGTGAAGATCTCTGCTATTTTTTACTACAGTACTGTATTCTTAGTGCAAATGAGTCTCCATAGGTCCTAAAAAGGTTAGCTTAGCAGCTGTGTACCCCTGAGTTCATCCAGAGTGTAAGTGTTTTGCTTTTACCATTCACTGTCAAGCCATTACTCACTAAATTACATGAGGTTTTTCAACACTTCAGTATAAAATAAGCTTTGTATTAATGATTTTGGCCAACTGTAGGATAATGTGTTTTATACAGTAACTTATCATTACTTATCATAGGCTTATCATAGACTGCTCTACCACACTTGTTAAACTCCTCAGTTCATGTTAGATTTAATTCATGATGGATTTGTAGGAACATATCCCCATTGTAAATCAGGGAGCACCTGTACAATACAACTCCATTAATGCATATAATGCCTTATACAGTGTGGATTTTCTGAGGGTCTGGAACAGATTCATTCAATTTACATTATTCCTTATGGGAAAAATGTGCCCGGTTCCCACTGTTTTCAGTACTTGACAAGCTTTCTGGGACAAATTAACAACGAGACCTGAGGTTGAGGTCTGTATACAGTTATGCAGTTTAATAACATTGCGCTCCATGAAACTGGATGGTGTCCGAAATGGTCGTTGACCAGACATTACCATAGTTACAGTCTTTAACATTTACTTTAGCAGACGCCCTTATCCAGAGCGACTTACAATTGATACAATCTTACAAACCAAGCAGTTGTGGGTTAAGGGCCTCGCTCAAGGACCCAACAGTAGCAGCTTGGCAGAGGTGGGATTTGAACCCTGGACCTTTTGGTCCATAGTCCAGTACCTTAACCGCTAGGCTACCACAGTCCCCACAGCATACTATATTTACATTATAGTGCGTTACTATAATGTAAATACAAAGGGCGGAGTTAACGGTTTCGTTGTTCAAGAGAGATTGACAGAGAGAGTGTGAGAAGAGAGAGGGAGACCTTAACATGAATCATAAAACTATGAATACACTACAGTTACCATTCTGAAATCTTTCCCATCCTTTTTTCTAGCCTGGAAAGAAGCTGATGCCTCGCTCCCAACTTTCTGTTCGTAAACTCAAGGACAACCACGACAGTGAGATCACTGACAAGGAGAAGGAGGAGTACAATTATTTCTTTACTTAAAGTAGCTGCTGTTGCCATACCAAATAACTTTCTAATAAGTTAAAGCCAACAGCCTCCAATTTTATGTATACTTGAGGCATTATTATATGACAAATTTTACCATTTAATTTAACTAAAATTGTATTTTTTACTTCAGCAGTGAAGAAACAAACAGCTGTAGCTTTGGTGAACACATTTCAAAATGATCGTGTCCAATTATTCTTCTCTACAAATTTATATTTGTACTTCACTACACAATCCATTGGGAAAACCTGTTAGTTAGAACATAAAATGTGCCAACCTTATTTCATATTTTCAGTAAACTATCAATACTAATGCTGTCAAATATCTGCTACTGAAGTCATCTTCTCACCATAACCAAATTGGCAATCTGTATATTTTACATTTAGTTTTAGTTACATTTAGCAGACACTCTTAGCCAGGGTGACACACAACTGACACAATCTTACTATATACAGTACAACCATCTGTGGTTACGAGCCTTACGCAGTTACTCAATGTGCTGTGCAACCTGGCATGACGGGAACTTAAATCCTGGCTCTTTTGATCTATTGTCCAGTATATTTAAAGCTGAGCCAGAGTCTCAGTTGCTGTGTGGTTATAATAGCTGCACATTGCAAGATAGTTGGATCTTCGGTCGAATGACCTGTTAAACATCAGTTTAATTCTCTTAGGCATGAGCACAGAGTTTAATAATTGGCCCAAAGAAGAGTATTGTGGGCTGCATATACACATTCCCACTTGCTCAAAAACAGGGTCGTGTCTAGAGAGGAGTTTCTCCACCTAGAAGAGTCATTTGCCCTATCCTATGAAAACTGAAAAAGTCACCATTATAGATGTTCATGTTCACAGCTTTCATTTGAAAGACATATTCGCCCAGAGAACTGCCACTCTCTGGACGTTTTCCTTTTTTCGGACCATTATCCATAAGCTCTAGAGATGGTTGTGCATGATAATCTGAGATCAGCAGCATCTTTGGAAATACTCAGACCAGCCCACCTAGCACCAACAACCAGGTCCAGTTCAAAGTCACTTCAGTCACCTTTCTTCTCCATTCTGATGCTTGGTTTGAACTTCAGGAGGTCGTTTTGACCATGTCTACATTCTTAAATTCATACGTTTCATTGCATCTGCTAATCTTATTGGGCCTAAACATTGTTCTATGGTAGGCAGAACGATCCCAGTTCATTATACAGATACTGCTGCCTGACCCAGTGCAGTTTATTGTAGCATACTGAACATCTAAACCACAGTGTGCGTAAAATCTTAGAGTTGGATTTATTTTCGTTTTGTGGTAATGGCCAAATTTCAAAAGAATTCAAATGCCCACCCAAAGCTAAAACTGTCATGTCTCTGTTCAAAATGATAACATCTTGTTTCAAGTCTAAATCCATCCATATAACAAAGTTCTGTACAAAGTTTATTTTAAAAAGTAGAGCAGCAATTCTTCATTTTCACACATACAAAACAAACAAAATGCATCTTCCTGTTTTAGACAAATAACATACAAAAATAAGTGAAACCTCTTAAGTTCATCCATGATTGTTGATGGTGTTGCCTTGTTAGGACTAGAAATAGATACAGAAACACTAGAGTACTAGGTCCATGACAACTAATGGGCATGTTGCATAAAAACAGTATACATAAGTTCATTTGCCATAGTTAGTTGTGCAGTTCCACATGCTGAAATAATCATACCCTCTAACATAGGCTGACTGGAAAAAACAAGCATTAGAATCAGTTCACATTATCTGATGTTCCTAGTTCAAAGCTTTACAGTAGTTTTAAGCTTATGCTTGCTTGCACCAGAGTTGATGTAACCTACAGGAGTAGTATGTTTTAAAAAACATGAATACTTCTACGACATTTAAGACTGGCATCTGAACTAGCTGAGAAGATCTAAACTATGGAAATCTGACTGCCAGTCTTTTTGTATACTGTCTCTCCTACACCATTAGATGATACTAGATCTACGAATAAGTCATCTATTTATTGAGGGAAAATTATCCAATATTACACATTTGTAGTGGTAAAAGAATATGAACCTTATTAGCAATTCATTTGAAGGTGGACATAAGTCAGGTGTTTTAATTAACAGAATCACAAATCAGCCATGAATGGGCACCCTGTTGTATTTAAAGAACAGGGATTGATCACTAGTCAGTATTTAAAGAACAGGGATTGAGCATTAGTGGAAGTATACCATGGCACAATAAATGGAGATTTCTGAGCACCTCAGTAAGAGAGTGGTTAATGCTCAACACCCTGGAAAACGTAGCAAAGCGATCACATGGACAAGCTACAAAATACTGAAAATACATTTTGTGGATAGTTGCAAATAAAACAGAACTTTTGGGTTTAAAACAAGATTTACAGATGGGGGAATAGAAAACACTCCACTCCAGCACAAGAACCTTATCTGATCTGTGAAACATGGTGGTAGGGGTAAGCAATATGGCAATATTTTATTGTCTTGACCTTCATCCAAAAGAAATGTTGTGGAAGGACATGAAGCAAGCAGCTCATTTGACAAAACCCCCAGCATCCCAGAGTTGAAGCTGTACTGATTAATGGGCTAAAATTTCTCCAAGCTGACGTCTGATTGACAGTTAGTGGAAAGGTTTTGTTGCAATTATTGCTGTAATACCAGATACTGAAAGCAAAGGTTCACACTTTTGCCACTCACAGATATGGAATATTGGATCATTTTCCTCAATAAATAAATGATCAAGAGTAATATTCTTGTCTCATTTGTCTAAATGCATTCTTTTCATCTAATTTTAGGATAGGTGTGAAAATCTGACAATGTTTTGTGCCATATTTATGCAGAACTACACAGAATTCTAAATGGTTTAGAAACTTGAGCACCACTGTAAGCACTTTTAATTACAGTCTAATACACTTTCTCTGCTAAGTGTAGAATTCGGTTGTGCTATTCACATTTAATCAAAATACTGGTAACTACAATGCTTAAACTTGTGCAAAACATGCAGGGGCTACACAGAGCTCTAGCTGTTTAGGAACAGATGCCTTCATGTCTTGACAACGAAGATAGAGAGAAGGAAGTGGCAACAGTCTCTGAGGTGTGACCTTATTCCAGGTCCTGTAGGTTGATTGTGCTGCCTGTAAACTGGGAGTTATCAGATCCATTATCATCCTCAGTCATGGCCGAAGGCTCCTGGTGAGAACACCAACATTTCAGTATTTTAATAAATTGCATATTGTAAAATAGAAACCATTATATCCATGGCCATGCAGTGTAATGGAATGTAATGACTTGTAGCAGAAAGACTTTTACAGCCCCTAGGAAAGACTAAAACTAACACTACAACAAAATACATAACCATTATTACGTATACATGGACACCCTGTTTCTAATTAAAACATTTTAATGTATGGCTGTGGCCAGAATTCAGCAATCACTGGGACTCAATTCATTTGAATCCAAAAGCTGCTAGGCATGTCCCCCATCCACAACATGAAACTGCATTTTACAGCAGTAGCTTTTGAGTAGCCATGACTCAAACTTTCAAATACAGAGCTGCAACACATGGACTAATTTTCAAGTACTATTGTGTTCTTTATACCCCTTGCCAATAAATCTTTTTGTACAACTACATAAGTGTCTATTTGGTGACACTGGTTACTTTACTCATGCTTCCTAGAATTTGAATTTAGGAACTGCAAATTAATAATAATAAAAAACAACCTGAGCATCTCAAAGATTTAAATGCATGTCCCTTAAATTTGCAATTCAATCCAGAATACTTCATGACCCCCCAGGAAACCAAAAGGGTTTTCAGCAAATGTTTAAATGTTAAAGTGTTTACATTGAAAACTACAAATTGTAATGATAATAACACAGAGTGAGAGGCTGAATTTATCTAAAATAAAATAAAAACAGGGGGATCATTATTCATGGCTGATTTGATTCACTGGTCAACCACTGAAAGAACACATTTGATGCAACCCTACTTTTAAAATCATCCTAAACTTTAAGATGAACGTCACTGTATGTGTGAGAGGCTGAACCTGTAAGATGTTGACTGGCAGGTCTACTGTTAGTTGGGAATGAGAACTGGAGGTCTGTGAACTGAGCTGAAAAGCCAAGTCCCCATCAGTGGCAGGATCGTCCTGAAACATATGCACACATCAGAATAGTATACAGTGGCAGACAGCCACTCCTCAATAATGACGTTCTTGGCTCACTCACCTGCAGTAGCTGAATCTGTACATACTGGGCTCCTGTGACTGGGTCTCGGATGGTGAGACCTGCTGTTGTTGCTGTGGTTCCTTCTCCAAACCGAGCACTTGCTGAAACCAATGCAGCTGCAGCACTTGAGCTCCTCGCCCCCTTATTCTTTCTCTGAGTTGTCCCTGCAGTGGTTGCAGGGCCTTTCTGCTTTTTGCGCTTTGCCATCTGGATGGCTCGGTAGTCCGTGCGCGCAGACCCACTGCTCTCCTTAAGAAAGTGAAAAATAGCCAGTGCTGATGACATGCCATAAGAGACACTCATTTTAAAGAAATCATTTCATGTTCTGATTGGAATTCTCGAAGGCATTTCATCAATGGGAGCAATTCAAATTCTTTAGTAATCTATTATATATCTAAAAAGATTATGAGCCTCTTTATACCCCCTTAATACTCCATTAAACGGATTCCTTCTATTGCTGTAGCAATTACTGCTCTTACCTAAAACAGACTTGTCACCACACTACTGACCAAGACAGACTCTACACTTACCATGAACGGACAAGGGGTGACCGAGGGCAGTTCCGCCTCCTTCTGTCCACTGAAGGATGCACTGTGACTAGGGAATACAAACTGACTCATGGCCTTGCCATTCTCAGGCTGGCTCAGTACCTCCACTCCACTCAGCAAAGGGCCCACAGATGTTTCACTTCCCCCGATATCAGCCTTCACCTGGGGAGACAGCAGTTCTGGTACTGCAGTGGAAGCAAGAGATGGAACAAGGGCAGAGGAGAGCGATGGGGCAAGAGATGATGACAGCGAGGACGAGAGGGAGGGGGTGAGCGATGGGTTCAGAGAGGAGGAAGGAGTCTCCACTGTTAGAGCACTGGAGGCACTAAGGGCATGGAGATGTTCAGTTGCTGAGGTGCTCTGGATAGCCAGTGCTGTCAACGCTCCGAGGGCCTCAGGGTTTACTGTCTGCACATCATCCAATTGCAATGCACCTTGCTGTAGGACACCACCTCCTCCCCCAGTGTCCAGGACGTGTGCTCCCAGGTCCCCACCAGCTGCCATGATCAAAGGGTCCACAGACTTGGCACCTCCCAGAGCTGAGCCCACTGAAGCAGGATCAATAGTGAGGATCCCGCTGCCCACGAGGGCCATGTCCATAGTGAAGGAGCCAGGGCCGGGCTGAGTGGAAGGTCCAACAGGCGTGGCAGAGGCTCCTGAGGAAACGCTGGAGAACAAGGAGGAGAGATCCAGACTGCTGAGCTCCGCCCCCACAGAGCCAGGAGCTGTTGCGGTCTGAGCCGCGCTGGTGAGCTCACAGCTGGGTGTCAGAGTGGCCGTGTTCTCCATCTGATTCAACACATCTGGAGAGAAAAAGGGTTCAGGGTAGATTGACATGAACATACATATTACACGTGTCCAACAGCTAGATGTTCTTGTACACACCAAAATGGCTATTTTACTATGAGATACCACAAGTATCTTACTTCAGTCTATCCCTGATTCTGAAATCCTGTTACTGGAATTCCTTCATTAATATATCAGCTACTTTAATTCTCTAAACTGACATCTGAACCAGTAACCCATAGAAAACTACAAATAAAGACCAGCAAAAGTAGATGGCTTCTTAGCTCTCGATTAAAAACTATTTTTCTTTTCTTTTTCTGTATTCAATGAGGCAATTGTTTCTTTTTTACTGTAGTGTTAGAGCTGTAAAGCAGTAGGGAATGTGCACACTTGGGCACATATGTGGTGTTGCATGTTATGGAGACCCTGTCCAATTCACAGATAACAGGCAGAGAAGACAAATGAGAAAGTCCCAGGTATCATTATATTACACTGACAACATTGAAAGTAAAACAAAGTTTTCTACATACAGAACCATATTCAGAAACAAAGGTACAGTTAAATAGCTGGGTTTGGCAGTACCTACCAGAGCTCTAACCTTATTTACAAAAGCGTTTAGCTACATTTTTATCCAAGCTGGGAAGTCGGTTAAAAAATTTTGCCAGAACTTCTTACAATACTTCCATAACCACATGTGAGATATGTATTTTCGCATATTATTTATCTATATGCATCAATCAGCCATAACATAAACACTAACAGTGTGATGCTCTGGGTAACGTTCTGCTGGGAAACCTTGGGTCCTAGCATTCATGTGGATGTTGTTTTGACACACAACACCTACCCTGTTGTGCTTACGAGGCCAATATTCAAAAATAGTGGCGAAAATACAGAGAGACTTTACAGCTTGCAGCTCAAACGAACTACTGACCGACTAAAAATAAAGTGCATTCAGTGAGGGTGGGGCCCCTTTATGAGAAGATGAAAACTGTTTCCAGCATTTCAACATGCTGCCCTTAACTGAGTCTGTGATTAAAAACAAAAAAGATTGCTGTTACCACATGCACTGCTCTAACCTTGTTTATTTTTTGCAAGTATTTACAGATTTTCATTTCCCCCCAGAAACAAAAATATGTTGCTATTTGGTAATCAATGCTGTTGTTAAGGGCAATTAAACTTTTAATTTATTTTTTATTCATAAAAAAAAAGACAGAGAGCAGAGACAGTGGCATTTCTGCATTATTACCTTATAGCTTAAATAAAAGTTCAGCAATTTTTTCCTCTCTCATTTGTTATTAGTAGTTTTGTCGGGTACCGAAAAAAATAAATAAACCAAAAAAACAATTCTGATATCTGCCATTGGTCAACCTGCTCTAAATATGGGCATCGACCATTAAAAGCCCATATCGGTCAACCACTGCTACACAGTACTGGGCAGGTGGTTTACATGTTATGGCTGATTGGAGAGTATACATCTTAGGAATGCATGTGTGCATGTACCTGGACTGAGATTATGGTGTTTAAGCATATGGCTTTTGAGGCTACTTCGTGATGAGAAGTGCTTGGTGCATCCCGCCACAGGACATCTGCTCCTCAAACATACCCCATCCTGACGGTGCTTCTTAGAGTGGATGTATAAGCTACTACGTGCTGAGAACTTGGCATTGCAGCCTGCAAAATAAACACACACACAAAACATATATATGACTACAACTTTTGAATCAGAATTTTGGCAATTACTACATGTTATTCAGTGATTACAATGGAAAAAAGACTAGACTGTTAAATTTAAATAAGTAAAGCAATTATGGGCTTCCAAAAGATGGTGCTTACATGTGGAGGCTGTTTCTGTTTCACTAACTTAATTTCAGAGCATAAAATTCTCCAGAAGGTTTGTTAAACATTATGCACACTTGTCAAAAACAAAAAAAGGAAATTCACTGAATGCAATAAGAACAAACAACACTAATATAGAAAATTCAAATTTCTATTCAGCTGAAATCTGTGTCAGGAATTTTGCCATTGGTTGCCTAATCAAGTACCAACAGTCCAACCTCTCATTTACAAGGGTTAATTGTACAGAAGAAACAGGAAATCAACATTGAGATGTCTGTTGCCAACCTTCTACAGGGCACTCAAATGGCTTGGTACCCAGGTGGGTGATGCTGTGGCCTTTCAGGTGCTCTGCACGGGTGAAAGACTTCCCACAGCCCTCTTCAGGACAGGTGAACCGCCGATCATCGTCATGTTTTCTAGAAGGCCAAGAATTGAGTGAGGAAGCGGAGAGAGAACGCAGTGTGAGCGGAAACGTGAATACACACTACAATCACCATCTATCGGCATTCTCCAATTCCCCCGACATCAACTTACCTTTTGTGCCGCAGTAGTTTCGACATGCTAGTGAAAGTCGACGCACAGGCTTCAAAGTTACAGACAAATGGCCTCTCACCTAATAAACAGAGAAATGAAAAAAGAGAAAATCAGCTTACATGGAAGAAGTGTTCAGGCAGACAGTTTATAAGCATAAACAAAGCTGCATGTACCCGTGTGACTGCGGAGGTGAATTTTAAGGCGACAGGCCTTGTCGTAGCGTTTCTCACAGCCTGGGTAGGTACAGGTGAACTGGCTCGTCTCTCTGAAATGGGTCCTGTTGTGGGAGAACAGGGCACTGAAGGTGATGAAGGCCTTCTCACATCCTGTGGAGTAGAGCACATAATTTGTATTATTTCTCCTCAGTGTCAAATCAATAAAATAAATCTTGAAATAAATAAATAAAACCACAAATAAATAAATAAATAAATAAATAAATAAAATGTTCAATATAAAAATGTTATATAAATAAAAACACAGCTAATTTATTTCTGGATTTCTTCCTTCAGTTCATGTTAATGAAGTGGGTGTCACTAATGCAATTCTAACAAGTTATTGGTCAAGGGTGGGCAGAGGGTAAGCTGCAAAGTGAGCCAGACTCAACTAAATATTAGAGTAACCAAATATCACAGGCCATCTTGACAACCGTGGGTTTCTTGTTTCCATTTGTTTTGTCGATTATCAAAAATGCCTTTGAAATATAGAAATATGTCCTACTATTGATATTTAAGGCTCATATGGACATAGGGCTCCATTGTCTGCACTGTGAGCAAATAGGCAGGACGACCCACGTTAGCCATCTCAGACACAAACTCGAGTTTGAAGGCCATCTAATATTGATGGGTCCACACCCATTTCTCTGCATTTCTCCCAAAACTTAAATTAAACGCTCAACCCGAAATAACACACGGTCGTTGTAAAATCGGCCACTGTCCAACTCGCTGGTTATTAAAAGTAACTGAGTAAAAACTATTCAGAGTGTCTGCCATCACAGAAGCAACCAAGCTACAGTATATGTTTGGTCCTCCGTAAGAGAAAGCTATGTGTTCGATTACTCTTACCTTGTTTTTGAATCAGCCTGGGACCTTACTACTTAACTACAGCATGAAGCAGTAATACTGTACGTTTCATATCTGATGAGTTGTAACCTTGTAAAACTGCAGAGTTGTAAGTCACTCTGGATAAGAGCATCTGCCACATGACTAAATGTAAGGGCGTAATCACACTATGCCTGGAAGCCTTGTACAAAAATGTGTAGTTGCAAAGAAAGGTATGTAGAAACAGTAAAGATATCTGATTATGAAGCATCTGGATTTAGATTCATAACCTTTCCATGCAGAAAAAAAGTAGAATTAAGAGATGGGATGATTGATGTGAAACAAAAATTCTCACCTGGAAACTCGCACTTGTGGGGTCTCTCTGGCTCAAAGTGCGTCCTCTGGTGATTGGTGAGGCGCGTGGCACTGCGGAACCTCTCCCCCACACATCTCGCACGGGAAGGCGTTTCTCCTGCTCGTGGAGCACGTGCGTGTGCCTTCAAGTTGTAGACGGTGGTGAAGCGGCGACCAACAGTTCTCCCACTGGCAGGCGTAGGGCCGCAGCTTGTCGTGCGACTGCAGATGACGCTTGAGCTTATAGGAGGTGGTGAAGGACCAGCCGCAGCCCTCCATCGTGCATTTAAAGGGTCGCTGATCCTCGGCGTGCAACACCAAATGCATCTTCAGCTTCTGCCGGGTATCGAATGCACATGCACAGCCTGGCTGAGGGCAGCAGTACGATACCGTACCTGCTTTTTTAGCCGAACCAGCAAGAGGCACCAGTCCTACAGACTGTTGCTCGTCATCTGTAGGATCTTTTGGATTCTCAGCTTCGCAAAGGCTCTCTTCTTGTTTAGCATTAGGGTCCATAGAGGAGCCCAGCTCAGAGAGTGAGCAGTCGTCTGCTAATGTGAGCTCTTCCGAATCACTGACAGCAACAGGATCATCTTCTGCCATCTTTCCCACAGACTTCCCACCACCCTCATAGTTTAACAGCACTATATCTTCATTCTCCTTCACTCCTAGTTGCTCTTTAATGCTCACCACTCCGTCCTCTTTGTATGTGTAACCATCTGGAGGGGCAGCCAGAGTTAAGACCCCATTCTCGATAGTAACAATAATGCTCTTGTTGTTGATCATGATGGTACCAGAGAAGGTTTCAGGCGGTCCATCAGTACTTGAGTCTCCGTGCGAACAGGTTCACAAGGTCATTCATGTATTCCGGACCATTTTCTGCTCACCTGGACAAACACAGTTGGCGTGTCCTTTGATTCTAAGGTTTTATGTTCACAATCAATCTGCTGCTCTATCGAGTCTAAATCCATCTTGTCCTCGCTAGTCCCGCGGCATACTGTGGGTCTCAGCCTCGTGTCCTCCCACTAGGAAATATCACTTAAGCTGTCGTTTATTGGCGTAGAAATTGGGAAGGCAAAACAGCAAACCTGGGAGTTTGACAGATTCGGTGTTTGTTTTGACAAACTTACTCTGGTGTGGTGATCTGCACCTCCTTGTGTGCCTCAGAGGATTCAAGGAATCCGTGAAGTTTCTCCTCAGCTTCACTTCACGTTCCTCTTTGGCTGTTTCGCTCTCTCGTTCTTCTTGCACTATGTGAGAAAAAACGACGTAAATTCCCTTCTGGTTTTTTCCCCGGGTGGGTCCTCAGTGATGACGCTGATTCTTGAGCAGTGTCCTCTCCTTCCTGCCTTCCTTTGGATGTTTTAGTCTTCGTCTTATTGGGCACTATGTTAAAAACGGACGTAAATTCCCTTCTGGTTTTTCCCCCGGGGGGTCCGCAGTGATGCCGCTGATTCTTGAGCAGTGTCCTCTCCTTCCTGCCTCTGGGATGGGTTGTGTTTGCTCACACTGCTCCGTGTATCCTTCTTCCTCCCCGTCGAAAAGCGGCAGCGCCATTTGTAACACGCCATCCTCGTTCTCATCTTCTCCATATTTCAGCTTCACGAAGTCAGGCGGCAGCTCTAGATCTCCATACTCCCTCTCCTTCAACACGTTCAGGTTACAGAACTCAACGTCGCCCACCTGAACGCTCTGTGACAGCGCGCAGTTAGTTTCGCTTTGCTTCTCATGAAGACGAGACCCGCTGCCATTTTGTGGAAGCGGAGAGGCCGCGGCCCTCTTGTTCTTGTTATTGTTAGTTTCTGATCCGAGGCCATCGTCGTTTTCGAGCAAAATATGTCCTGAAACAGTCCCAGCTGTCGTCTCCAACGAAGACAACTCAGACTGAAGCGGGACGCCATGTTGGTAGTGAGTGTTTTGGGCATTAGTAAGCCCCTGGATTTCCATCTTGGTATCCCTGTAGCAGCAGCGCGTTAAAGCCCGCCTCCACTCAGTAAGGCGATCCCGCCGAAACACACAGCACCTTATGCCAGCAATGGCGGTGGGTCGAGTGAGTAAAACAGACTGCGAGTTATGAGGGATTTTACACGGCTTTTACTTGTAAGTATTCATACTAAGGGGAAATTTACAACCTTACATTTTATACTAACGCAGTTTTTGCGAATAAAATAAAATAAAGACAAGCTCGACTGAGGCGGAACGCAGTCATGTTACTGAGCGCTAGATGGCGCCGTAGGACAATCCTCCTTAATGGCAGCCGATCACCTGTACTGTACAGTACGTGGTTCAGTTGAGACTCAATTACCTCAGCATGTAGTTGAATTCATCTTTGTTAAACATTTCCTACAGAATATGTCTACCTGTTAAATCTGTTTTCCCCCAGTGGTGGGCAAATATATAATAAATAACAATAAAAAGGAAGCTTGGTTTTGAAGTCACACAAACACTTCAGCACTGATCATTTATATTAGATTGATTGCTAAAAATATATACCAGCTATAAAAGCTTTGACAAATAGTACTTGGATGTAACAGTTCAAAACAACACGTGGCAACTAACAGTTCCAAAGTCGATACCACATAATTCCACATGTATCAGTCACAAATCTAGAATATAATCCAAGTTTTCCAAACATTAAATGTCATCACATGCCATGGACAAACTGAATTATTGATACTCACGAGTTACAGTATAGATGCTAAATGCTCAAGTACAGCCTCAAAAAAGAGTTTAATGAGCACCTTCACAATAAGTTTAAATAAAAACTATTATCTGACCTTCACATTTCTGGAATTCATTATTTGAGTATCTAATTTCCTGAATAATAAATGAAAATGCAGAGGACATTAAAACGTAAAAATGTGTAGGCCAAATCACTTTATTTAAAATGGGTGTGAGTTGCTTTTAACCATGCAATATAGTAATGTAGTAAATAAATAGGTTGTGTTCTTTGTTTTCAAGCCGAGGCACCTTATGCAATACACAGAGCCTATGGAAATCTCTATACGTGTATGAACTGGTGAGGTTTTACAGTCTGAAAAAAAGTAACATATCTTATTCTGGCTTTATTTAAATGCTTTGCCTTACAACATTCAAGTAACAAGAAAAAAGTAACAGTTTTTGAACAATTCAGAAGTTTTAAAAAATGTTAAATTTGAATAACATTGGAAATGATTAGTATAGGGCCACCATTTGCTTTACTTTCAGCCATCTGTCTGGATATGTCACTGCCAGCTTTGCATATTTGCACTGTGAAATGTTTTCCCTTTCTTTCCTGCGGAATAGTTCATGTTCAGTTAAATGTCATGGTGAATGACAGTAGACTGCTCTCTTCGTGTCCATCCATAGATTTTCTGTCGTATTAGGTCAGGGCTCTGACTTTGTCACTCAAGCACGTTCACCTTCTTATCCATAAGCCAGTGTACTGTCTTTTTGGAGGTGGGTTTATGATTGTTGTCTGGCTAGAACTACATGCCCATTTTTATCTTTCTAGCCCTGCCTCAGGTTTTCCTCAAGAATGTGGTTGCACTTAGCAGCATCCATTTTCCCTTTAATCCTGACCAACTACCCAGTTCCAAATGGAACAAAAACAACCCCACAACATAATATCACTACTACCATGCTTCACAGTGGGTACGGTGTATTTTGATGGTGTTCTGTGTTCCATTTTCAACAAATATAGTGTTTGGATTTGAGCCAAAAAATGGAATCTTGGTCTCATCTGACTATATCACTTTTGCCACCTTATTGAAAACAAGACTTTGTTTGGCAGTATTTTCAGTAGAGGCTTCTTTCTTGCCACCCTGTCAAATAGGGCAGCTTTGTGTAAAGGTGGGGAGATTGTTGTCACATGCACAGACTGACTATTCTCATCCATAAAAACTTGTAAGTCCTTCAAAACTGCCATTGGCTTCTTGGCACTTTCTAGTCGTGTTCCAAATAGGCCCACATCTTTATTTATTGACAGTAGTATACATATTATTTGTTTTCAAATAATTAAAAACAGCAACATGTTAATTAAGAAACATTAAGTATAAAAAATATTAAATACCTCTTACAGTGAAAACTGATCCAAGTTCATAATTAGAGTAATGCCTCATTGAAACACATTGAGGTGGGCTTAAATGGTTTCATAGTGACTAATGGTGAAAAACGACAATATGATCCATTTTAAATAAGATATGTATTTACTACATCATGCAAAGACCCTAAAAATAATGTGCACTAAGCATTATATTAATTATTATTTTGCCCACATACATAAATGTTAAGTTATATTTATTCAAAGTTAGCTTGTGTTGGCTGTAGACAGCATGCCTTTGTAGTGATGTACTATTTTAGTAAATTTACAAATTAAGGATGTATTTATTTGTGAAGTACTGTAAACTGAATCAGAAAACCTTCAGAGAACATACTTGACATGCTTAATGAAGTTGTTTATCTCTCAATGAAGCTAATGGGTTGACCTTCAGATTATCCTTGTGCCATAAAAGTCACTTTGAGTCATAAAACTTGGTGGTACATTTGGTAGATTTTTATTTAGATATACTATTGTAGATACATATTTATAAGAAATGTATACTTTGCTTTTAACCCAGGATAAATATGGCATCACTTTAGAATAATACAATCCTGTAAGGTTGGTATGCAGCAATCCAACAAACAAACATGTTTTTCCTTATGTCTTTTTGATTCACCTCTTTTCATTGTGCTATTGTTGGGAAAATTGCACAGTCGAACATGCTCTGTGAAAAAAAAGAAGCATTATGTGGTTGTATCAAATTTGGCAGTTCAAATATGGCTGTCAATTATGCATGCCTAATATATGCTCAAACAAGGTTCACAAAATGAACAGTAAACAGCTGTTGTAATGTACATCTGAGCACAAATTTTGACAGTCATGCAAAAAGTAAAAAATATTGTGTCATACAAATTAAGGTCTACTACATATTTTCAACATCAGCTAAAGCTGCATGCTAAAACGCTCACAAATGAAGTAAACATTTCCTTTGTCATGTAAAGTACAGAGACTTAATGGCCCTTATTCATCAAAGTGACATTAAAGCAAGTGCAGATTACTTTACAAGAGGCCACAATGACATAAAATCTACATGTCTGATGTATGAGAATGTCTTGCAGCATTCAAATGAGCACTGAAGCTAAGTAAGGTGTGCAGATTACGATTTACAGCATACCGGTACATGCTGACTTGCACTGTAAACAGTGTATGAAACTAAGATTGGTGATTTACAGCTAAGACAATTTATTTTTTGTAGTTTTGATAAAAGGTTAGTGGCATTTAAATTCATTAAATACATGTAACAGATAAGCTTATATTATTAACATCTGCACACAAAACATGAAATTTGTACTGCAGTTAAGATACGGTACTGGACTATGTACTAGAAGGCAAGAGTTTAAGCTGAAAATGTTTACTTTAATCTAAAGTTGAACTCATGCAAACAAAAGAATGCAAACAAATTTGACCAAAGACAGCTCTGATGAATAAGAACCATTGTTTATCAGCATCATATTCTATAGTACACAAAAATATCAAGAAAAAATATAAGTAAACTCTGTCATAGAAAACAGACACATTGTGCTAGCTAGAGATATATAAACATTTATAACAATAACAGTAACTAGTACTGAATGGTCCCCTTTATCATGCAATATCATAAACTGCAACATGTAAATAGCTACAATGTCAGATTATACACAATATTCAGACAAATGTTATTGTTCATTCTGACAAGAATTCCTATTTACAAGGCAAATCAATGAATGTTTTGGGACACAGAGAGATGAGTCAGCTTTTAGTAGAGTTTCTCAGACAATCCAGATAATTAATTTAATCCATTTAATTAAAAACCCAGCCTGAAAAGGAGCGTCTTACAACCTTCTCTGAAGGAAGAAGCTAACAAATACATGCTTTTTCTTGATTTATGTCACAAAGCACTAATGATTACATGTATTGTTCTGGTTGAGTTACCTTTTTTGGGAAAAGGAACTTAAAAGCCTTCACATTTCTGGACACCCGTGGTTGCTTGGTAGCTTGGGTTAGGTTAAAACTCATCTAGTTTGTATCAGTTCTAAGTCAATATGGATAAAGATGTCTGTTATATGTTTTAAATATAAACAAGTCCAGGACAACAACAATTTGAAATCTACCAAGAATATTGCTGCCAAAATATGCGAAAGCTACATTATAGGTGATAACTTAGCTGACTTGATTGGTATTTCTTGGTTGGACTGTCATTAGAGGAGCTAAAGGAGAAGTTCTGCCTGTAGTGTTTTTCAAACCTCAACAAAACTTCACATTGATTTTGATGAGAAGTTACACAACATGTTACATTTAACTAAACACCTATACAGAAATCATGAATGACATTGCCAACATGGGAGAACACATGCTTCCTACCTAAATCAGTAATCTCACATTATGACTTTCCACCTATGCGCAGACACACTGCAGTTCAGTAAGCAGCAAGAAGCCAAAGGCAACATCATACAAATTTGTAGTTTGGACTATCACATGCATCTAGAGCTGGAGTCATAGTGATATGAAGCTGGAGCAAGATTAGAATAACTTTGCATATATTTGCAAAAGAGAAGAGGCACGTTCTGTGACCCTCAAAATTACCATAATGGCTCTGTGCTACATTTTCAAGTGCCAGGTGTAATGGAATGCACACACACTTTTCCCCTCTTCCCCCTACTTTCTTATTTGGTTCTATATGTTCACAAAAACAAGTGTGAAGGTGCCTTTGTTGTCTAGACTGGAGAGTCTTTTGTGTATTTAGTCTTTTTGTGCTGCTTATGGAGAATAGTATGTTTTCACTGTAAGCAGGCAGAGGAGAGACATTGGAGACCGTGAAAGACATGTGCGGTCGAATCCTCCTGGGCTAAACCAGAATGCATTATTCACCTCCCTGGCTAAGGCCTTCCAATGGCACATATATATATCCAAGTAAATCAAACTTCTGTGAAATCAAGCTGTCCACTTAGGAAGCAACACTGATTAACAATCAACAAATCATAAAACAACAGGTGGAAATTATTGGCAATTAGCAAGACACACTCATAAAGGAGTGGTTCTGCAGGTGGTGACCACAGACCACTTCTCAGTACCTATGCTTTCTGGCTAATGTTTTGGTCACTTTTGAATGTTGGTGGTGCTTTCACACTCATGGTAGCATGAGACAGACTCTACAACCCACACAAGTGGCTCAGGTAGTGCAGCTCATCCATGATGGCACATCAATGTGAGCTGTGGCAAGAAGGTTTATATATATATAAACATAAAACATAAAACCCATATAGCAATAGATCCAGTATTCTCAAAACTAGATGCTAAACATTTGTATATGACTCACATATCCAGAGTGTAGGTTTGAATTTTAAATATTACTATAAAAGTATGACCTATGGTGAAAAAGAGGTCCGGTTTAGGGTGGTTATGGAAGGTACCAGAAAACTGGAATTGTGAGTTTTCTAGTGGCAAATGGTAAGGTTTCTGTTCAGGTTAGGCAATAGTACATAAAGGTACATGTTGTCGGTCTATCGGCTAAATCAGATGAATGTCAAATAATTTGAGTTTCACCACGGTGAAGAATTGTTTTTGTTATTGACTTTTCAATTTTAAATGTTATTAAATATCAACAAGCCTTGTCCTCAGGAATCATGCTGTAGTCAATGTTGTGAAGGTTTCTACTGCCTTATTGCTCTGTCATTGTGATGTAGCTGCTTGTACTGTCATTACTCTGAATTTTCCAGTTATTCTTCTTCAAAGAAAATACTATATCTTCAAATTATATTTGTGCAAGTTTCTGTTTGAATGTGCAGTGGAAAATCACCCTAAAGCCTGGTACCTACTTTGTGAGTTAAGCCTCTTGTAAGTAACATGTACTATACATGTAAAAGCAACAAACATGTACTCATCCTGTCTCAGCAGAGAAGCATCAAAGCTCTGCACACACCTGTAAACATGTCTTTATTGCTCAGTTACTGAGAAGAGTGGAGAGCTTGGATTGTTTATTTTACAAACCCAACTCCTTGGACTCTACCCTAATGCTCCGGAAGGCCTTGGAAGACTCCTCCCTTCCTTGTAGGTTGTTGGGTTAAAACCTTTATGGATGCCCTTAGTGAGACACCTACAGGCAAATCGGTCTTCATTATTTTCATAATTCAGAGCACACACAGTAACCAGATATTTCTGTAGGTCTTGAAATTTTATGGTAGCTTATTTTCTGTTTTTACGGGTTCATAAAATAATGGTTTATTGTTCATTCTTTTGCCATTTCTGGAGACTGTGGTGTCTTGGTATGTCATCAGTTTTTGGGAGATGACTTAATTTGCTCTTATAACCTACACTGATCTACAACCTAAATCAGAAAAGTTGTGACAGTATGGAAAATGCAATTAAAAAATGCAATGTGTCTTAGATTTATTTTGACTTTCATTACATTGCAGACAGTATGAACCCAAGTTATTGTTGTCTTGTCAATTTAATTTCAATTGTTAATATACATCTGTTCCTTCATTGCAGGCCTCCAATACTTTCCAAAAAAAAGTTGGGACAGGGCAATTTAGAGCTAGTAATGAGGTAAAAAGCTAAATCATGATGTTAGTTAAAACAAGTGATGTCAACAGGTGATTGTATTCATAATTTGGTGCAAAACCAGTATCTGTCTCCAGTTTGATTCCCACAAATGCGTGAGGAAATTATTGAAATGTTCCTCAAAGAAAGATTGAAAGGGATTTTCATATTTCTGCCTGTACATTGCATAATATCAATAAATGATTCAAGGAATCATCTAGGATGGACCGTCACACAGTGGAAACATGTATTGTAGGCAGACCAATCAGTATTCCAGATCTTTTTTGGAAGAAATGCATGTCGCGTGCTCCGGAGAAAATACGAGAAGGACCAGATATTTATCAGCAACAAGTCCAAAAGCCAAGGTCTTTCATGGTATGGGCTTGTGTCAGTGCCTTTGGCAAATGTCATATATATCTTTGTGATGGCAGCATAAATACAGAAAAGTTTTGAGATTTAGTGCATATAAGTTGTCTTCAAGACAACATCTTTTTCAGGGACATCCATACGTTTTTTAACAAGACAATGCAAAACAACATGCTGCACACATTACAAAAGGCATGGCTGTGGAAGAGGGTACTGGTATGGGTATTGGGACTGGCCTGCCTCCAGTCCTGATCTGTCGCCAATAGAGAATGTGTGAATGTCTGAGAAGGTTGAATGGAAAACGTTACAACGTTCACCCCGTACTGTTGCACACCTTTACAACAACGAATGGAACACAATAACACCTGAAATACTTTGTGAAATCTTTTAAGTGTCGTGAGGAATGGCATCATTAAAAAGTTGTAAATGCTTTACTGTCCCAACCCTTTTTTTAAATGTGTTGTAGGCCTGAAATACAGGAATCAGTAACAAATGAAAGTTTACCAGAATAAAAACAACAAATACCTTTATAATGTTCATACTGTAAAAGTCAAACTAATTAAATTTTTTTGTGTGTTTTCGATACCATCCCAACGTTTTCTGATTTGGGGTTGTACATTCTCTCTCTGCTTTATATTCACTTTTGAATACCTATAATTACCTGATCTGTAATATTACCTGTAATTATCTAATCAGCCTATCATCTCATAGTAATGCAGTCCAAAAAATTATGAAGATATGGGCAAGCAGCTTCAGTTGATGTACAACAATCTTCAGAATCTCAGACTGTGGTACCGTTGGTGATCTGCTGGTGAGCTGCTGATCTCCTGGGATTTTCACTAGGGTTTACTCAGATAAGGTACAATAACGAAAAACATCCAGCGAGCAGCAGTTCTGCGAATGGAAACACTGACAGAAAGGCTATGGTAACTCAGATAACCACGCTGTACAATTGTGTTGAGCAGAAAAGCATCTCAGAATGCTCAATGCACAACACATCGAACACTGAGGTGGCAGATGGGCTACAACAGGGAGATCCTAGCTGGTGTGAGTATTATTATGCCACTAATAGATAGACAGATAGATGATCAGATGCGCATGTTGACAGGGAGTTTGTTAGATGTGCCGGATGACGGAGGGCCAGGCCGTGGCTCGATCCCTTTGCTCTTCATAAAGGACAACAGCTGATCTGGAATCTCTGCTAGAACATCTTTAGCCAGCCGAGCCATACTTAGAATCTGGTTACCAGAGCGGTCAATGTAGTCACGGAAAGGAACAAACTGTTCAGGGGAAAACAGAGGAAGAATGAAAGGAACAGACATAAATTGAGAAAATGAAGGGTAATGGCATCAGAAAATTGGAATTGTGCTTTCTGTATTGGCTACTGGTCCAGTATTAAGATTCCTGTCCAAGATTGGCACCAAAGGAACTTAATGATACTTGCAGGCAGGGCTAGGAGCACTGTTCACTATTGATCAGTAAAACAACTGTGAAACATAGATCACATAGATATATACAAATAAATTACGATTTGGGTTGTTGGTCCTATGGCCATCAAAAGTAGCATTGTGTTGTTTTATTTTTCCCACAACCTGCACAAATGACACAGCATGTAATTTCTCAAAACTATGCCCTTACCGACTTTTTTTAAGGTAACCAGCAGAAACAGAAAAATGTTTGCTTCCTGATTACATAGTGCTGACATCACAGAGGATTTTTAATGCAATTTGACCAGAAATAGGTTAGAATTAAAGTAACATATTTTCTTTTGTTTATAAGAGTTTTTATCAATTATTAACCAGACAAAGAAACAAAATCACAAGTGAGACTTTTTTTTCTCTGAATTGTTTCCTTTTGTCAGGGTCGTGTTTTCACTTGTACACAGTGAACAAAAACGAAATATGTAAAAACGTGTAAATTTACCTGCACTATGTCTCGTTCAGCGAGGCGTCCTCTAGAGGACACTCTGACCTCATCCCCATCCAACTCCTCCATAGCTGCAGATAAGAAGACACAATGTGTGATCCTGACATAGTTTTCCACATTTTGGAGTAATAATTTGAAATAATACTTCACATAATTTATTTCCTCATTTTAATATACATTATCATAGTCTATATAGAGTCTGTGCTGCTTGCTGATGCTTGCCATTGTTTTTTTATGGATTTCTTAAGTTCAGTTTGTGTTTGTGTGTGAACGAAAGGGAGCATCTGTTTGTGCATGTGTGTGTTTGTGCATGTGTTTAGGCTTGCATGTGTGTGTGTGTGTCTGTAGGATGGAGGCAGATGTCAGTTAGCTCAGCCTCCGGAGGAGGCACAGGCTTAAGCACTGCTTCTCCGGGGAGCAGAGGATGTGTGTGCGTGTGTGCGTGCATGTGTTATGCACGCAGCATGTGTGAGTATTTATGTGTGCATGCCTGAGAGATCATTGGTATCGATCCTGGATGTCCAAGAGTGTATATAAAAAGAGCCTGTGTGTACTGTGGAGCTTTGAGTTGTGGCTGACAGATGGCAGCTGAGGGCACAAAGAGAAAGAGGAACAGGGGCAAGAAGAGGTGAAGAAGGGAAATTGGGAACCATGGGATGCAAGAGCAAGGACAACAAGGCAGCCATGACTATTATGAACAGATTTTTGTGGTTTCAAATGAATGACCATTTAAGCATGCACAATAAGCATTGTAACTGTTGTGTCTAAGGAACTGATGAACAAAATGGACAAAATCTGCCTCTCCCTACAGTATTTTCTCCAAAGCTTTGCAACCAAAACAAATGCACAGTGGGAGCTTTCTAAATCCACTCACTGCACAAGATTACACCCCCAACTAATGTGATATGACTGTGTTTATTATTTTTTCCTGTCCAGCACCAAGATTTGTTTTTAAGATATGAGTGAGGGTTGACTTCTAAGAGAGTATTGCTGGAAAATAAGTTTTCATGTGTTCCCAGCAATTGTGAGAGATGTTGTGATTTTAGTAAAACAAAAACAAGTATCTGAATGACTATTTTTCACTCTAGCACTGGAGGGGAAATGTCCGGGATGTGAATATGTAGTAAATTATAATAAATTCTCTTAATGTATTTAGATATTTAACACTAAATAAATACAATCACTGACCACGTTATTAGGTACACCTTGATAGTAGCGGGTTGGACCTCCTTTTGCCTTCAGAACTACCTTAATTTTTTGTGGCATAGATTCAAAAAGGTGCTGGAAACATTCCTCAGAGATTTTGGTCCATATTTATATGATAGCTTCACACAGCTGCTGCAGATTTGTCGGCTACACATCCATGATGCAAATCTCCTGTTCCACCACATCCCAAACATTCTCTATTGGATTGAGATCTGGTGACTGTGGAGGCCATTTGAATACAGTGACGTTCAATGTGATGTTCAAGAAACCAGTTTGAGATGATTGGAGTTTTGTGAAATGGCGTGTTTGGAAGCAGCAAGGAGAAGATGGGTAAACTGTGGTTATAAAGGGATAGACATGGTCAGCAACAATAATCATGTAGCCTGTGGTGTTTAAACGATGCTCAGTTGTTATTGAGCACCGCGCCCCCCCCCCCAATGTTGTGTATGCCAAATTCTGATCCTACAAACTGAATGTTGCAGCAGAAATCAAGATTTGTCAGCCAAGTTTTTCCAGTTTTCTATTGTGCAATTTTGGTGCACCCATGTGAACTGTAGCCTCATTTGCCTGTTCTTAGCTGACAGAAGTGGCACCTGGTTTTCTGTTGCTGTACCCCATCTGCTTCATGGGCTTCATGGTTTGACAATGTTGAGCATTCAGAGATGCTCTTCTGCATACCTTGGTTGTAGTGAGTGGTTATTTGAGTTACTGTTGCCTTTCTATCAGCTTAAATCAGTTTGGCCATTCTCCTCTGACCTCTGGCACCAACAAGGCCCAGTGAACTGTCACTGACTGAATATTTTTTCTTTTTCAGACCATTCTTTGTAGACCCTATAGATGGCTGTGCATGAAAATACTGGTAGATCACCAGTTTCTGAAATACTCGGACTAGTCCCTCAAAGTCAACCAAGCCAAATTCAAAGTCACTTAATTCATCTTTCATTGCTCCCATGTTATTGGCTGATTAGAGTTTTGTGTTAACAAGCATTCGACCAACAGAGATCAGTTGGGGGATCATCAGCAATCCCTGTTGACCCTGTGATCCAGGGCACATTGTTGCTAAGTGTTCTCCGATATAGGTGTCAGACCCTGGCCTGGAAAAAACAGGGTTAAAATATTTGTAAAAATAAATATCTAAAATTTAGAAATGAAATGTTAAAACCAGGAGTAATATGTAATTGTCATTTAGCAAGAACAAACCAGTTCCATGTTCCAAATTGATCCAAATTGCTTTAAGCTAATTAGTGCTGGTCTGGTGATGGTTTAGCTAGCTAGTGAATGGGCTTAGAGTATAACCTAAAAAATAGCATGAAAATTGCATGTTCAAAAATATATAATAGTGATATATTGCACATCTCTATATTGTTGAACCCTCCAGATAGGCCCTAGATACTGTCCATTTGTTTCTAAACAATTCAGTTCACTGAGGTAAATAAATAGGTATCTGTCTTTGCCATGAGATTCTAAATTATGCCTCTTTAGTTACTACGCAACTAAGAAAAGAAAGATAAAAATAATCAATTATTGGCACCCCTGGTAAAGATGAGTAAAAAGAGTAAAAAGAAAAATCCATCATTTAATTGTACCTTAGGTACTGGCTTAGTGGGTAGAATACTCTCAGCTTCCACCTGACATGTAAACTTAATTGTGTTCTAACTTAATTATCATCAAACCCAACAACTTTACACACAATACTGAAGCACTTCTTTGTGTCTCTGTCACATCATACTTTTTAGACAAATATTGCATGTGGCATCAAGGTTACTGAGCATTATAATTCAGGTACAGAGTTTGCAGGGTGTACTGTGCTTTAGGCTGTGCTGCATAACTTAGTTATAATAACTCGGAAGGGAGGCAGTAATGGTTACCCAAGGCACTGTGTGTCAGACCGTGTGTGTTTGTGCAAGTTAAATTAAATATATTAACTGTGCAGTAACCAAAGGGGAACTCAGCTTTTACTGTTCTACACTGTTTTTGTAAATATGCAATTAAAGATATGGGAATCAGCATATCCCCACAAGATCAAAAATGTTCATATCCTTTTGGTGACATATAGTCCCCTAAAAGAATATAAATATTGGGTCTCTCTCTCTCTCTCTCTCTCTCTCTCTCTCTGTCTCTCCCTTACTCTCTCACACACATACAAAATCACAATCACAAACTTACCATCAAACTCAGCAGGACCCACACCCACAATGATGATGGACATGGGTAAGGAAGAGGCCTGAGGAAAAAAATGCAAACACACCACACATTCACAGACAGGCAGTAATCATAAGCAGAACCAAGGGTAAATTAAACCAAAATGATAAAAATATTAGAATCAGATATTGCAAACTTGACAACGTGTAATGAAATTTGGTATTCAAACACACAAAGTATCAAAGCATCAGAGCCCCCTACTGCTATCTTCCACTTAGCTTTTTGCTGCTTTTGCTTTTACCCCTTGGCTTCTGTAACCCACACTTATACATTTTTTTTTACCTCTAAAGGAACCAATGTTAACACAACACGTCCAACGAAGAAATGATAGACAGTACTCTGTAAAAGCCAAACATGTAGGTAAAAAATTTCCTTCAAAATGTTTAGTTTTGTTTTATTTTGAGTTCATATTAAAAAAAAACTAACCTATGCACCTTTCTGCACCAGTGCAGAGGACAAAAAAAATAAACAAACTATGATGCAAAAAATGTACATTGCCTAGGATCGTGGCGCACCATGTATTGATGCAAATTTAATTCGATTACATTTTTCGATTATGTTCTGAGACCTAAATGCAAATTTAAAAAACTGCAAATTTCCTTACATTTCCTTTGACTTTTATTTCATTGAAGAAATTATAAACCCAAGATATTTCAGGTTTTTTTCTGGTCAACTTCATTTGCTAATAATCATCCATTTCTGCCTTTCAGACCTGTAACACATTCCAAAAAAGTTGGAATTTAAGGCAATTTAGGGCTAGTAATGAGGTAAAAAAAAAAAAAAAAAAAAACTAAAAAATGATGTGTTTTCAAA
The DNA here is from genome assembly GCA_025084515.1 of Ancistrus triradiatus. Lineage (NCBI taxonomy): Eukaryota > Metazoa > Chordata > Actinopteri > Siluriformes > Loricariidae > Ancistrus > Ancistrus triradiatus. Next base: position 27,602 of record JAJAGP010001704.1, read on the forward strand.
CAGGTAATGTCAAGAATCAGAATTTCATACAAAAGCAGTGTCCACGAAAGGCTTTCTTGTCTTTGAGGAGTAAAGATGGGCAGAGGATCTCCAGTTTGTCAACAAATGCGTGAGAAAATTATTGTAATGTTTAAAAACAATGTCCCTCAAAGAAAGACCGGAAGGTATGCACATATTTCAGTCCTAACATTTTTGCACGAATAATTTTTATATGCCTTTGTTAACTGGAGATCCTCTGGCCATCTTTGCTCATCAAAGACTTTTCTGGATGCTGCTTTTGTACCAAATGATGATTATAATGACCTGTTAACATCTATTTGAAATCATGAAATCATTACTAGCTCTAAATTGTCCCCATCTCAACTTTCTTTGGAATGTGTTGCAGGCCTGAAATGCAGGAATGGATGTTTATTAACAAATGAAGTTGACCAGACAAAACATGAAGCATTTCAGGTTCATAATATCTGCAATTAAATAAAAGTCAGAGTAAATGTAAGAAACACTGTTTTTTATATGCATTTTCCATACTTTTTCTGATTTAGGGTTGTATTTAACTTAAAAAAATGCATTTCATAATGGGTGCCCAAATATTTGCATATGAGCACATTCATATGGTTTAAACTTTGCTTTTACTAGAAAAAAACTTTGTTTTATTAGAATTCGGAAAGAAAAGGTCTTTCTCACATTCACTACAGCTTCTTTTGTCTGCACCATGTCTGATATGACTCCGTCTGTGATCATAAGCAGCACAAAATACTGTGAGCCATCAGTAACATCCTGGGCTGACCTGAAAGAGAGATGGATAGAATGAAGAGAAATAGTCAAGGTTGCTTAGACACTCTAGTCTGTTTACTAGGTACAGCTAAATTGTGGTTACAGTAATTGGCCAGTTCATCACATATACCTACCATTGGCTTCTATGCACTATTTTTCAGTTTGTATATCCTGCTACCAGTGGAACAGGACCACCATAGGAACAACTGTGACCAAATGGTAATTGGGTGGTGGACCACAGACTGTAGTCCAGGTGTTTATGTGCATACCTTGTTATTCTCTTTTAATGGTCAGGACCCCACAGAGCAGCTACTATTTGGATGGTGGATCATCCTCAGCACTGTAGTAACACTAATATAGTGGATGTGTGTTAGTGTGTGTTGTGCTGGTATGAGTTGATCAGACACAGAAGTGCTACTGGAGGTTTTTAAACTCTGTGTTCACTCATTGTGTACTCTTTTAGACATCTATCATTTTGCTCCTCCTTGTAGATGTACAGTTTGTGTTAGTCATCCTCAAATCCTTCATCAGTGCTCACAGGACACTGCGTACAGGATGCTGGTGGCTGGATATTTGTAGTCAGTGGATTATTCTCAGTTCAATGATAACACTGCTGTGTCTAATCAGTGCAACACACACTAACACACCACCACCTGAGAATGACCCACCACCCAAATAGTACCTGGTCCTGTGAGGGTCCTGACCATTACAGAACAGAGTAAAAGGGACTAACGATGTATGCAGAGAAACAGATGGACTAAAATCTGTAATTGTAGAACTACAAAGTAGATCTATATGGTAAGTGGAGGTGATAAAACGGACAGTGTGTGTAGAAACAAGGAGGTGTACCTAATAAAGTGTCTTTCATCAGTTTGGTTAGACACTATAGCTCATCTTTTTCTACACACAGTTTGTTAGTCATCTTGTAGCTTGTGATTTGATCACATGATTCCTTTGACTCAATATATTTAGTCGGCAGACTATTCTCCTAGCGTTTTACTATTCAACCAAGTGGCATTATGCTTAAAATTCACGGCAATACTGCAGTACCTGATGCACCTTACAGTGTCAGTGCTTTATTGAAAATGGTTCATACTCCCAAATATCTGGTCTGTGCTGATCTCTTTCCATTAGCAGACAGGGTATTTGTCACCATACCTACAGAGTGCAGCTATATGATAAAATAATGATAAATTGGCAAATGGGCAGTTCTATATGTGTATTTATTAGTTCAGACTGCCAGGTTCAAAACTCTAAGTTCGCATACACCTATATTCAGTCAAGGAAAAAGCACTGTTTTCTGCAGACATGATAAACAGCTTCCAGAATTCTCATTACATCCCACAGACTTGAAGGCAATGTATAAATGTCACTTTGACATTTTTAAATATATATCTCTCTATACCAGTGTAACTAACCACTTGGGGCTTAAATAATGAAATGTAATTTCGCCTGGTGCCATTTTAGAGCAGCATTTAAAAGATATGGTAAATCATGTTTTTGTCAGGTTGGTCTTAGCTTATTGATTGAATTTTGCCCGGAGAGGAGTTACTCACAACAGTTGAGGACATGTGTGCAATATGTTATTAAATAATTGATGCTGAACTTCCACCAGCCACATTTTATGTTGGACTCATATCACATACTTTCTGTTGGTTTATTTCAATCATATACAAATAAGCAGGTCTTGTCTTAGACTTTGTTGCAAGTTTGTATGTGACCGTGTGAATGGTAATAGTGAGCAAATATAAATTTGAAGGAGATCTCCTGCTTTTTTTTTACCTGCTCCCACACCAACAGATACAGAAGTGTGCTTATTTGTTGGTTTGTTTTATTTAACATCACATCAGCATCAATGTCTATTCATGACAGGAACAAGCTTATATTGATACTAGTCAGATACATTAACACCGAGTCAGTTTAGAGCGACCAATTAACATAATGTATTGGATATTGGGTATTGGACATGACTTCACGATACGTGGATCGTGATACGGTTATATCAAGATATATTGCGATATTCCATGTAATTTACTGAAAATATAAAAACAGCTGAAATACAAGTTACAGTGTACAATCGAAGTCGTCTTAATACATCACATCACATTGATAGTGACAACACTGTACTGCGACATCTTCAGGAGCGGAGATTGTAGTTTACACCTCATATAAAACGTGTTATTTCTTTTAAAAAAAGATATTTAGATCTGAAAATCGATGTACCTTATCATGAAAATAAATATTGACATTGACTTTTTATCACAGCCCTACTTTGGAGTGTACTGCCAACTGCTTGTGCCACCATGCCGCCACACAGAGTACGCAGTACAAAGATAAATACTATACCATACTAAATTACTTTTGTTGGGGTATTTGTACTTTATTTGAGTAAAGTGTTTGTCAATTTTTACTTTACCACTTTTCAGCGGCATGTCAACAGAAGTGGTTAGTACGGTTGAAACATCCAGAGATCCAGAGATCTTCAGTTGGATTCCCAATATGGCCTTCAACTGCATGGAGTTGGTGTGGTCCCCCTGTATCCCCGTGGGGTTTGTCTGGGAAGTCCAGTTTCCTCCCACATTGCAAAGGCTTTGTGTGTCAGTGTGTGCATGTGTGTGCCCTGTCTAGGTTTGCTTCTTTCTTGTGTCCTGTACTCCTGATTAGGCCACCATGAACTGGATTAAGCGAATGAAAAAGAGTGAACCAATTTTCATAAAGAATTGGGGTTTGGGTTGTCCCCACCCAGGCGGAAGAACGCATGATAGTGCTTCAGTCAGGTCAAAGTCAAATGTGCATCAACTATTAGCCATGTCAAACCATGGGCATTTATAGCAGTGTTCGTTTCTTTAGTTTCCTGTAAACGTTTTTTTTATTTCGTAATCACAAACGTAATTTGACAAAGAGTGCCCAAACTTTAGCACTGGACTGAATTAATTAGTACATAGCTAATTGTGTCTGTACCATTCTGACACTTTATATGGAAAATAGTATGCTGTTTGGACCATAACAAATTTACACCATCAGTGGATTACACTAAAATATTACAATATAAAAATATATAAAATATTAAAAAGTTGTTAATCAATTTATTTAACGATATTTCCTCTATGGAATCAAATTATCTTTGTTATAAATAATGTGTTTGACCACTGACAGTTAGGCTGAGCTGACTCATGCTGACTGGTGCTGTAACAACTTTATCTTTGACAGACAATCCCTCTTGCTGATTTACCTGGCAGGTTACCCTAGCAACCAAACTACTGAATTTGCTAACTGCTACCCAAAATATAGCTACAACATGTAGTGTTTATTATCGGCCTCATCAGTGCTGACCCGACACTGAGGATTGAAATGCTATTTTTAATGTAAGTTGTTTAAATTATGTTCACATTTATAGTGTAATATCATGCCAGGCTAACTTGTTACCAAAGGTTGCAGTGGAGTGAATAAGTTGTGCTGAAATATCATTACCATGGTTACACATTTTCAGTAGGCCTACTTAATGTTAGAAATTTCATCATTTCATCCAGCCTTGATTAAGTATAATCTGTCTATATTTGTATCAATCCTCACAGTATAAAAATTGCCACCAGAATCCAACCTGATATACACAGGACTAAATAGATGAACATATAACATGAATTTTACTGGTGTATGTTATAAAAGGAGTGTCATTATTGGTGTTTTTTCTTTAACTATAATACATTATATACTACTCTTTTTGGTTGCATAGTGATTAGTAAGCAACAAAAGTATACAGTGGGGCAAAAAAGTATTTAGTCAGCCACTGCAAGTTCTCCTACTTAGAAAATGAGAGAGGTCTGTAATTTTCATCATAGGTAAACTTCAACTATGAGAGACAAAATGAGAAAAAAAATCCAGGAATTCACATTGTAATTAAATTGTAAATTATTGTGGAAAATAACTATTTGATCAATGACAAAAGTTTAACTCAGTACTTTATAACATAACCTTTGTTGGCAATGACAGAGGTCAAATGTTTCCTGTAAGTCTTCACCAGGTTTGCACACACTGTAGCTGGTATTTTGGCCCATTCCTCCATGCAGATCTCCTCTAGAGCAGTGATGTTTTGGGGCAACACGGACTTTCAACTCCCTCCACACATTTTCTATGGGGTTGAGGTCTGGAGACTGGCTAGGCCACTCCAGGACCTTGAAATGCTTTGAGCCACTCCTTCGTTGCCCGAGCGGTGTGTTTGGGATCATTGTCATGCTGGAAGACCCAGCCACGTTCCATCTTCGATGCTCTCACTGATGGAAGGAGGTCCTCGGATCAGTCGTCCTGTCCCCTTTGCAGAAAAACAGCCCCAAAGCATGATGTTTCCACCCCCATGCTTCACAGTAGGTATGGTGTTCTTGGGACAACTCAGCATTCTTCTTCCTCCAGTTGAGTTTTTACCAAAAAGTTCTATTTTGGTTTTATCTAACCACATATTCTCCCAATCCTCTTCTGGATCATCCATATGCTCTCTGGCAAACTTCAGACGGGCCTGGACATGTACTGGCTTAAGCAGGGGAACACGCCTGGCACTGCAGGATCTGAGTCCGCCTTGGCGTAGTGTGTTACAGATGGTAGCCTTTGTTACTTTGGGGGGGGGGGGGGGGTCCCAGCTCGCTGCAGGTCATTCATCAGGTCCCTCCATGTAGTTCTGGGATTTTTGCTCACTGTTCTCATTATCAATTTGACCGCACAGGATGAGATCTTGCGTGGGGCCCCAGATCGAGGGAGATTATCAATGGTCTTGTATGTCTTCCATTTCTTACAGTTGCTCCCATTAGTTGATTTATTTGCACCAACCTGCTTGCCTATTGTAGATTCACTTTTCCCAGCCTGGTGCAGGTCTACAATTTTCTTCCTGGTGTCCTTCAACAGCTCTTTTGGTGTTGGCCATGGTTGAGTTTGGATTCTGACTGACTGGTTTGAGGCTGTGGACAGGTGTCTTATACAGATAACAAGGTCAAACAGGTGCCATTAATACAGGTAACGAGTGGAGGACAGAAGGGCTTCTTAAAGAAGAAGTTACAGGTCTGTGAGAGCAGCTTGCTTGCTTTGTATTTTTCCCTCATTTTGTCTCTCATAGTTTGAAGTGTATCTATGAGGTGATGAAAATCACAGACCTCTCTCATCTTTCTAAATAGGAGAACTTGCCCACAATCAGTGGCTGACTAAATACTTTTTTGCCCCACTGTATTTTTTTAATATTATTACATAAAATTCTACTGGTTTTCAAAAATGTCCACTGACATTTTTTAAATGGTGCAATAAACTATCCACTTTTTCACCACCATATAGGTCATACAACTTTTTCACTTGCCGTTTCTCAATATCAAATACGCGAAAGTTCGAACTTGCGTAGTTCCTAGTATGGGACTTGGCGAGTACATACTCACCGAGGATGGGAGGACAACAGTTCGGTTATTCTACAATTCGAACGGCAGCATACTTGGCTATGGAGAACTTGACAGTTTACATTTTACAACCTAGATAAAAAATCTACAAACATACTGTATAAAGCCTGTCTGTGGTTAGAAGTGCTCAGATATTTTACAACTGAATAATTTAGTCTACGTATAACAACGCACATAAACCTTCCCAAACGTAAGCGAGCATCAAACATTTCTGATTTTAATTTTGAACTTCAACAATTTATCAGACAATTCATATTTAGAATACAGGTTGAATAAATAATACATATCATGCATAATAAGTAAGGTAATAATTTTAAGTCACGTCTCCGACATCGTCTGAGCAAATTTTTATGTAAGCTCTATCTTGATGAACTGACCGCAGAGTTGAATGGTAAACAACTACATTCTCGCCTAACAATATCTTATAACTTCACTCCGTGACACAATAACAGTATTACTTTGAAAATTATACATCCAGTTGGGAGTCCTCTCATCCACCATTACTGAGCTGACAATGCATTGTGGGATATTTCGCTGTCCAAGTATGCACAAGTCTGCTCTGATGCGTCCTCGATAATATGGGTGGAGCAAGAACACACCCGGGGCCATTGTATTTGATACCAAAGTGCTTTTAAACTTTAAGAAAAGTAACATTACATACTTTAAAACCTGTTTACTTCAGTATTTTCATCAGTTTTCCTCCAGGTCTCTCTTTTCCTGTTTTTACTGAAGTATTTTGCATGGTGGCACAGAAGTTAGCACTGTCACCTCACAGTTCCAGAAATCCGTGTTCAATTCCTGGACACTCCCAGCAAGGAGTCTGCATGTTTTCCCCATGTCTGAGTAGATTTTCTCTGAGTGCTGCAGTTTCCTCCCACATTCTTTCCCCTCTTGTGTGAATGTGTGTGCGCGCATAGGTGTGTCCTGCAATGGGTTTGCACCCTGACTAGAGTTGGTTCTTGCTTTGTACCATTTGCTTCTGGCTAAACCCCCACCCCAAGACCACCTTGAACTGTATGAAATGAATGAATGAACGAAGTATGAATATTTTGGAATTTATTCAACAAGTCTTACCGTGCTACCTTGTTAATGACCGGGGCAAAGTTGGTTGGTCCATAAAGTTGGACAGTTCTCAGACTCTGGAAGTAGGCCTCCAACACCTCTTCTATTCCCACACAATTTGGAATCTCATTGTTGCCATTCTGGATAAAGCGCACATACATAAAACACATTAACAACTGAAAGGATATCCTGAGACAGAGTCATTATTGTCCTTAACTAAATGAATGCAGATTTTTGGGCACAGATTAATCTTGGTGTAAATATTGAGTCTTTTATAATGAAGAGTTTAATTTATATTTAAGCTACCCCATGAGTTACTCAGGGCTAAGTGAAGACATGGGCTAAGCTTAAAGGCAAATACAAAAAGCGCTGATTCAATTTTAATATTTCAGGGCTTCTCTAAATTGAGATTTTCATGTTAAAGGACCAAATGGAAGAGCACCCAAGTAATCCACTATCTGAGTGACCTGAAATAGGCTGCATGTGTAAATATATTTTATACAATGGTGTATATATCTAGGGCTCTTATCTGATACTGGAAATGCATTGTACTGGGTTATAGCCAATCGAACTGTTCACTAGCATGACCTATGTATAATGTATAAATTTGACCCAAAAAGAATATGTTTGTAGTCTCAGTCAAGTCTCAGCTTGAATATCACAATAGTCATTGTTTCATCATATCCCTGCATCTTATAAAACGTTTCCTGAAACCTTATTTGCAACCATATTTGATGCCTACTGTGAATGGTTAAACATGTATTAGCTGTATTAATGGTTGTACATGTATTAGCTGAAGACAGACAAACAGTTTTATACTCCATGTGTTATTCACGTGGATGTTCTGTTGAGCTGGTATTGTGTATTCATTATGAAATGGTTGATCTGTCAGCCTTAAACAGCTGTGCTTGTAAGGTTTTTCCAGCAGTATGATACATAAAATAAAGTTGAGGATGGTACCAACTACTGTAATTGAAAGGAGAGGGAATCTGGGTTCAACATATTTCAGAATGTCTAGCTGCTGTATGTACTTCACTAGACAAACGTCTGTAATACAGAAACAAAATAAATCTGGCTACAGAAGGGAATATCTATGAATTACTGCTCAAGAAGCATTTCCAAGCTTGCTAACTCTATCTATGCACAGTCTTCAATAAAAAGTTTCAAGTTGGTGCTACCTGAAAACCACTACTCGTATCAGAAAGAAAGCACTTCCCTGGTTTTATTCCTCTCACAGACATGTCAAAACAAAAACATGTACTCTCACAGAAGGACAGTGTTGTGCTTAGAAGGATCAGGTCTTTGTGTAAACCAAACCCACACCTGGTCAAGGAACTGGACATGATGGTATCAGTTTTCACTTCTATGCTGATGGTATATAGAGAATATACTATATTATGCCTGAATAACTGCGTAAGAGCTCAATTTATTGTAACTTATATATATATTACAATAGAAAATCAAAATTTGGTTTCTAATCTGTACACATTGCTGGCATTTAAGCTTTGGAGTAAACATTTTTGTCAGTGCAATATGCTTAGAAACACATTGATGTATTTGGCCTCAAGGCCTTGAAAGACTATCCTTATGTTTAATCATTATTTTGCAGAGAATCCTTACAACTTCGATGCTTCAATATCGTGCCCCTAATATTTCAAAAGTTGTGTAAGCTGCATTACTCCTACACTTTTTTCTTTACTTAGGCTTCCTGTTACTAACCAAATGGAATTTCTGTCTATTTAGCGTTTCCACAGTGAAGTTTTTTCATGTCTGAGAACTTTCTAGATCCTTTAGTTTCATTATACTTAATGTTGGCTCCAAAGGATTGCATTACATTCAGCAAGAATGAAGATATCTGTCTGACTGCAACATATCACTCCAATAAGCTTAATGACAGTCTTATTCTTTAAGTGCTATTGACTAATTAGACCTAGCATTAACAATTTGATTAGCTAATTTAATTACCAAAGCCATCCTTTTAACATTACATGCTGCTTCAAAGTCATGTGCTGTAGTTGGTGCACCTGTGGCTGTCACTAGTATTATGAAGTACGTTTTAAGATGTAAAAATATCAATTACTAAATGACACTAATTATTTACCTTTCATATAATTCTGCTTAGATAATCAAAACATGGGTATATAATGAAATATACAGGAGTAAAATAAGCTATATTTCACTCAAAAAGCTTATTCTTACAATTAAGGTGTTTGGATCAGTCAATAATTATGCAATGTTAAATATCATGACATTTCTATTTTTATTATATAGAATAAGAAATATAAAATACATTGAGGCAAAAAAAGTATTTAGTCAGCCACTGATTGTGCAAGTTCTCCTACTTAGAAAGATGAGACAGGTCTGTAATTTTCATCATATGTACACTTCAACTATGAGAGACAAAATGAGAAAAAAAATCCAGGAAATCACATTGTAGGATTTTTAAAGAATTTCATTGTAAATCATACTGGAAAACAAGTATTTCTGGCTCTCACAGACCTGTAACTTCTTCTTTAACAAGCTCTTCTGTCCTCCACTTGTTACCTGTATTAATGGCACCTATTTGACCTCGTTATCTGTATAAAAAACACCTGTCCACAGCCTCAAACAGTCAGACTCCAAACTCAACCATGACTAAGACCAAAGAGCTGTAGAAGGACAACTGTGGGAGCAATTGTAAGAAAATGGAAAACATACAAGACCACTTAGAATCTGGGGCCCCACGCTAGATCTCATCTCATGGGCCAAAATGACCTGCAGAGAGCTGAGACCAAAGTAACAAAGGCTACCATCATTAACACACTACGCCAAGAGAGACTCAGATCCTGCAGTGCCAGGCGTGTCCTCCTGCTTAAGCCAGTACATGTCCAGGCCAATCTGAAGTTTGCCAGAATGCATATGGATGATCCAGAAGAGGATTGGGAGAATAGCATTCTTCTTTCTCCAAACACGATAAGCTGAGTTTTTACCAAAAGGTTCTATTTTGGTTTCATCTCACATGATGAATTTCATCCCAAGCACACCATACCTACTGTGAAGCATGGGGGTGGAAACATCATGCTGTGGGGCTGTTTTTCTGCAAAAGGGACAGGAAAACTGATCCGTGTTAAGGGAAGAATGAATGGGGCTATGTATCGTGAAATTTTAAGCCAAAACCTCCTTCCATCAGTGAGAGCATTGAAGATGGAATGTGGCTGGGGATTCCAGCATGACAGTGATCCCAAACACACCGCTCGGGCAACGAAGGAGTGGCTCCGTAAAAAGCATTTCAAGGTCCTGGAGTGGCCTAGCCAGTCTCCAGACATCAACCCCATAAAAAATTTGTGGAGGGAGTTGAAAGTCCGTGTTGCCCAGTGGCAGCCCCAAAACATCACTGTTCTAGAGGAGATCTGCATGGAGGAATGGGCCAAAATGCCAGCTACAGTGTGTGGAAATCTGGTGAAGACTTACAGGGAACGTTTGACCTCTGTCATTGCCAACAAAGGTTATGTTACAAAGTATTGAGTTGTACTTTTGCTATTGACCAAATACTTATTTTCCACCATAATTTTAAATTAAGTTCTTTAAAAATCCTACAATGTGATTTTCTGGATTTTGTTTTCTCATTTTCAAGTAGGAGAACTTTCACAATCAGTGGCTGACTAAATACTTTTTTGCCCCATTGTATATCCCAAATTATATTTTTAATAGGAGCAAAACTAATCAGCTTTTGAACTGTTTCTTTAAAAGCTTAAACTGTTTTCTTCTTTTTTTCTTTGCTTATTAAGACGTCAGACTATTCTTTTGGATCAAATACATTTGCGCATTGGGGTGTAAAACTAATTATGTAAAATGTAAAACATAGTAAATTGTCTATCTTGTCTTGCTTGTTAGGTTTGCGAGATCACAGGCGCCTATCCCCAGAGAACATGGGGCACAGATGTAAGGGTGCCCTAAATGGAATGTATTGGTCACTGTTGCATCACCTGGGGGTGATCCCCTGACAGGTCTCCCCTTTTTTTTTAATAATAAAGAATATTAATAACAAATTTTGAAGTAAATACATTTATGTTTGCCCCACATGTCAGATAGCAAGATTATTCTTTCATCCATGGCCTCATCAGATGTTGTGGCGTCAAATGACACTTCAGTTGACACCTTCTCATGAAATTTGTATTTCAGATTTTCAAAAGCTCCCTCTGAACCTTAGATCTCCCCTGAAAAAAAGGCGTGAGTGGCCTCCAGAGTGGCCTCGTGTGGCCATTTATTAGATTCACATATCTGTAATGGCAGATTGATGCGAATGACCCACTGACCTTGACGAGAAGAAAGCAGGAAGGAGTGAGATTGAACGGGACCGAGAGTAAATCACATTTTACAGGAGCATGACCAGCTTTTCATTTCTTTTCAATATAGGGGATTTTCAGCCTGGATTAACAGCAAGGTTGACCTACACTGAAAATTTAAGACACATTCAAATTTATTTGCTCAAATTAGAGCTTTTTTAAAATTTAATTCCATCCCAATGTCTCTCCAAAGATTTAGATCCATCCTAATGTATATCCAGAGATTCCCAGTTTTTGCAAATGACAGTAAGCTCATGCCAAAATGGATAGTAAGCCTAACATTACACTGTACTATGAATCCTCATAGTCAATGTATTGGCCATCATCCTGGATCATCATCCTTGATTCTGTCCTGATGTGGCATTTATCCAGAGAAGAGGAAAGAAAATATGAAAAGAAGAGGACGAGTGCTTATTGAAAACACAGTTACTGAAGTAAAAGATGGTACTTAATATTTCACTGTTTTAATTCGTGTGATTTAGCATGAAACTCAGTACAGTAATGCTACAATTGCTTCTAATTAAAGACAAGTGATTACAGCCAAATATCATATCAACCCCAAATCAGAAAAAGTTGGGATGGTATGGAAAATGGAAATAAAAAATATGTGCCATGTTCTACACATTTCCTCTGACTTTTATTTAATTGCAGACAGAACGAACCTAAGATATGTCAGTTTTTTCTGCTCAACTTCATTTTGTTTGTTAATAAACATCCATTCCTGCATTTATGGCCTGCAACGCATTCCAAAAAAAAAGTTGGGAAAGCAACAATTTAGGGCTAGTAATGAGGTAAAAAAAACAAAAACTGAATAATGACGTGATTTCAAAGAGATAATGTCAATAGGTGACTTTAATCATGATTTGGGACAAAAGCAGCATCCACGAAAGGTTGAGTCTTTGAGGAGTAAAGATGAGCAGAGGATCACCAGTTTATCAACAAATGTATAAGAAAACTATTGAAATGTTTAAAAATAACATTCCTCAAAGAAAAATTGGAAGGGATTTACATTTTTCAGCCTTAACTTTTTACGATCTGGCTTGTGTTGTTGAAAAATGCACAGAAGTCCCTGGAAAAGTTGTCGTCTTGAAGGAAGCTTATGCTGCACTAAGATCTCAGTGTATTTTTCTGCATTAATGCTGCCATCAGAGAAGTGTAAATGACCTTTGGCAAGGACACTGATCCAACCCCACACCATGTCAGAGCCTGGCTTTTGGACTTTTTGCTGATAACAGTCTGGTTTGTCCTTTTCGTCTTTGGTCCAGGTCTTCCAAAAAAGATCTGGAATGCTGATTGATCTGACCACAATGCATGTTTCTGCTGTGTGACGACATGATGACGACGCAATAATGCCGCTGCTTCTGGATCGGGTTAACATAATGCTTCTTTTTGCACAGTAACGTTTTTAGTGGCATTAGTGAATGTAATTCCATAATGTAGTGCTTCATAAAGGTTTGATAAAGTAATGTCCATGTGGTCATCAGCTACTGATGAATGACGTTTTTTGATGCAGTAGGGATCGGCAATCACATCTCTTCGGTTTAGACTTGTGCCCTTGCCCTTTACTCACTGAGACTTTCCCAGATTCTTTGAATTGTTTAATGATGACACTGTAGAGGGAGAAATAAGTAAATCTATTTCAAGCTTTCCAAGCATATCCAAAGATCAAGGATACATTGTTTTTGTCTTCTTGATTTCAGTGGGTTAATTCTGGTCTTATTCTGTTCTCACTCCCTTTTTGTTTCCCATCTTTATTAAATAAAAGAGCTACTTGAGAAGAAGGCTGGCTAGTGTCATGCTTCTATTTTCTGCACCTCTGTCTCGCTTTTCCTAGCAAAAGTGTCCTGGATCCTTTGCCTCTGGGCTTATTCAGACTCTTGAGTGACCATTGTGTGCTTCATATTTCAGCAGCACAGCTTATTCAGGATTTTAAATCTTTTATGAGGCACACACTTTCACACACAGAATAACAAAGACAGGGTTGTGTGCTGAATTACAGTTGAGTAGAGCTTGAACTTATGTAGGTAACTTGATTCTGTATATAAAATCAAGCCAAATCAAATTTATTTATATAGCGCTTTTTACAACAGAGCATTGTCTCAAAGCAACTTTACAAATATCTAGCCCCAAAGCCCTTATTGAGCAAGCCTAGGGTGGAAAGTGGAAAGGGAAAAACTCCCTATACTTTGTTATAAGGAAGAAACATTTGGAGGAAACAGGAAATCAACAAGGGACGTAAACATCCCTGGGCACCCTAGATGTAAAAATTTAATTACTAAAACTACAGTAGGGGAAAAAAAAAAAGTAAGTTTTAGTCAGCCACTGAATGTGCAAGTTCTCTGACTTAGAAAGATGAGAGAGGTCTGTAATTTTCATCATAGAGTACACTTAAACTATGAGAGATGAATGAGGGAAAAATTCCAGGAAAATCCACATTGTAGGATTTTTAAAGAATTTAATGTAAATTATGGTGGAAAAATAAGTATTTGGTCCAAATAACAAAAGTTCAGCTCAATACTTTTGTAACATAACCTTTGTGTTTTTTCAATGACAAAGGGTTCCCCAAACCTGTTAAGTCTTCACCAGGTTTGCACCCGCACTGGTAGCTGGGTATTTTGGTCGAATGGGCCAAAAATGCCAAGCTACAGTGACGTGCAAACCTTTGCGAAGGAATGCTCCATGCAGATTTTCCTCTGGAGCAGTGAATGTTGTGTTGAGGGCTGTCGCTGGGCAACCACTGGGGACTTTTCAACTCCCTCCACAACATTTTTTCTATGGGGTGTGAAGGTCTGGAGACTGGCTAGGCCATCCAGGACCTTTAAAATGCTTTTTTTACAGAGCCACTCCTTCGTTGGGCCCGAGTGGTGGGGTGTTTGGGATCCATTTTCATGTTGGAAGACCCAGCCACGGTTCCATCTTCAATGCTCTCACTTGATGGAAGGAGGTTTGGCCTTAAAATCTCACGATACATGGCCCCCCCGTTCATTCTTCCCCTTAACACGGATCAGTCCCCCGTCCTGTCCCCTTTGCAGAAAACAGCCCCACAGCATGATGGTTTCCACCCCCATGCTTCACAGTAGGTATGGTGTTTTTGGATGCAACTCAGCATTCCCCTTCTGTCCCTCCAACACAATGAGTTTGAAGTTTTTTTACCAAAAAGTTTTCTGGATTATTATACCACATGAATTATTTTTTTTCCTTCCCAACCCCTCTTCTGGATCTCCATTGCCTTCCTTCCTTGCCAAAACGTCAAAAGACGGCATGGAAAACATGTTAAACTTTTTTTAAGCAGGGGGTCAAACATAAAACACACCTGGGCCCCACTGCATGAATTCTGAGTCCCCCCGTCTCGACGTATTGTGGGGTGTTCCCGGATGTTAGCCCTTTTGTTCCTTTGGTTCCCCCATCTTCTGCAGGTCTTTCGAAATCAGTTTTTTTTTTTTTCTGGGAATTTTAGGGCCAACGAAAGATGAGAATCCCTTCTTGGGGCCCCCCAGACATTCGAGGGGAGATTATCAATGGTCTTGTTATGTCTGGTTTTATGGTTCTGTATTATACCAATTGATAATTCTCCCAATCCTGTTCTGGATCATCCATATTGCTCTCGTGGCAAAACGTCAGACGGGACATGGGAATGACTGGTTTAAGCAGGGGGGCACACCTGGCACTGCAGGATCTGAGTCCCTCTCGGCGTAGTGTGTTACTGATGGTAGCCTTTGTTACTTTGGTCCCAGCTCTCTGCAGGTCATTCATCAGGTCCCTCCGTGTAGTTCTGGGATTTTCTTTTCTAATTTTGTCTCTCATAGTTGAAGTGTACCTATAATGGAAATTACAGACCTCTCTCAAGTTTCTAAGTAGGAGAACTTGCAAAGTCAGTGGCTGACTAAATACTTTTTTGCCCCACTGTACATCAATGGAAAATTAAAAGTTACGTAATTAATGAATGTATTTGTAACAGTTTAAATACAAATAAGCTACAAGTAAATTTAAAAGAGAGAATAAATTTAAAGAAATATAATACAAAAAATTCAATATAATATATAGATTATAATAAACAATACAATATTAGGACGAGTAAAAATGGACAATAGTATAATAAATAAAATAATACATGTAAAAACACAGAAAATATTAGTGAGTATTGGCATTATTTAGGCGAATAAACAGAGTCACTGTAGGTTCTCGTGGCCTCAGCTGGATAGCTTTGGTGGCATGGCAAGGTCAGTCAACTGGAAAAAAGAAGGGGACACTGTTGCTCTTTGTTGTGGTCTGAGTATGAGGACTGGAACTGATGACAGAAGTATAGCTTGAGTGGATCCGAAACTGGTATCGGAAGAACATCTTAGTGTAAGAACACGAACTGGCACCAGAAGAAGTGCTTGGAGAGAAAACAGAATAGGTTATGTTATCAATGCACAAGCATGAATCTATTAACAGAACATGCTTGTGCAAGTGTAGCATGAGATTCCGGCAGCGATAACTATAACAGCATAGCTAGAAAGGGAAGAATCAGAAGGTAACACATCCAAGAGGGATCACATGAGACACCATCAACCCACCTCCCCAGCAACCAACAAACCTGAGAGATCATACAGGAGAGTCAAGAAGACAATGTCTCAGATGATCACAAAACACTTTGATTCTTCCCTAGGGGGGCACATTGCTCCCGGCAAGTACCCGACACTCTGGCTCCTTGTCCAAATGCATGACAGAGCAGGCAGGCCAGAGATGACCCCAGACTGCAGTCAACAGAACCAGAGCTGAGCATCCCAGTCTAAAGTATAACCAAAGGCCTGTGTAAGTAAGTATGTTTTCAATCTATACTTGAACACTGGGAGTGTGTCTGGGTCCTGAACTAGAGTGTGGAGTTTATTCCATAACTGGTGGCCCATGTACGAGAACGCCTTTTCTCTGCTGTGACTTTTTTAATTCTAAGAACTAAAAGGAATCCTAAACCTGAAAGTCCTGAATGAAGTCGATGAGCTGGATTGTAAGACTCTATGAGATATTGTGAGGCCAGCCCAAGAAGAGCTTTATATGTTACAAGAAGTACTTTGTAATCAATGCAAAATCTAACTGGTAACCAGTGCAGAACCACCAGAATGGGACTGATATGATTTAAATTTTCCCCTAGCACTGAGGCACTGCATTCTGAACTAACTGGAGTTTGTTTATAGATTTACTAAAGCTTCCAGTCAATACAGCATTGGAGTAATCTAACCTCAAGGTTATAAATGCATGGACCAATTTCTCAGCATCTATACAAGAGAGGATATTTCTCTCTTGTTTAGCAATATTATGTAGTTGCCAATTATTTCTGATTTGGGGATGTATGATTATTCTTATTTTTATCTATTAACAAATATTTAGCTTTAGTAAAGGCATGTCTATACTGTATATATGTCACCACTTACGTTCTAAAATCCGAGCTGTTTGGTTTAAGGCACAGGTGTGGTCATTATCACTGTGCTAGCCTTTTTCCAGTAATGTGGGCTACATGCTCGAATGGATTGGGCTCTGTAGGTGTTTTAAATGTTAAAAGTCTGGTATGTTATTAATAACTGCAGCCGAAGTAGCTGACATAATAGTGTGCTTGGTGTGATAACGAGGCAGTAGGCAGGTATTATTAGTTACAGTTAGCTCACATACTAAGAGATAGTTATCAGAGATTAAATCATTTTGCAGAAAGAGAACAGAATTATCTACATCGATGTCAAATATTAATATTAGTGCTAAGGTATGATTATAGTGGTGGATTTGTCCCATCACCTTCTGAATGATACCCATGGATTCTGAAATCGACTCAAATGTAACGTTTGAGTGAATATTGAAATCACATACAATTAATACCTTGTTGAAAGTACTACACAGGAGAGAAAGCAAATTCCTGAGGAAACTCTGCATAAGGACCTGGAGGGCGGTAAATAGTATGATTTTGACTTTGGATCAGTCGCACAGAATCAGTATTTCAATTGAATTAGCCTTGTAATGAGATTTAGCAGTGACACCCAAGTCTTTGTCAAAAATTGTGACTACTCCTCCTACACGACCATTGGGACAAGGGTTTTGAACATAATTCTACCCAAGTGGGGAGGATTCATTTAAAGCTAAATATTAATCCAAGTCTGCAATAAGTGCTTTAGTTGTAAGTGATCTAATGTTAAGTAATCTTAGTTGTAGACTGTTATAATTTATGAGAGCTACCTGGACAGCCAGCAGTTTCGAGACCATAATCTGCTGTAGGCTTGGTCACCTCACTGCATTAGGATGGGGCCAGAGCACATTACTGCATTACTGCTATCCCTCTCTAAAGTTGCATGCCTCTAAAACATTTCTGCTCTATGTCTTCTCCATCAAACTACCTACAAGTCTAAAACTATCACATATACAATGAACGCTAATGACAGAGGAATAATAACTAAAAATGCCACACTCTGCCCAAGAAACAAGTGCTGCAAAACCCTTAAAACAATGAATAAATGAAAGTACTTAGCTTCAGTTGTTGCTGTGGAATGCAGATTGAAGATAACTCCTCAGAAGATTCAGCTGGTAGTCTCAATTATCTTATATTACCAATCAAAACATCAGTGGGAAGTCACAGTATAAAGAAAGAGTGATTGTAAAAAAGGTTGTAAATTACTTGCCAGATAAGCTGAAATGAAAGGATTCTGGATGAACTAAAAGCTATAAAACTAATAATCCTAATTGGTAGTCCAGTAGAGTTCTTAATTATTTTATACAATGTAAGTAGAATCCACCAGTAATAAAAGGGAAAAAGATTCAAATATTATAAAAATCTGCACAGTAAAGGTGAGATTAGAAAGTTAGGAACAGGAACAATGACAGCTAACAACTAGAAACAAAGATGCCGAGTGAATGATGTGATGAGACGATGCAATCAAGAAATTAAATTCAATACGTGCATGTACATTTAATGAATTTTGATGAAAAAGAAATAATAAAGGTTACAATATTGATAAATAATATTTTCTATGAAGTACTCCCCTGCTACAAGAACAATCTGTGCTATGTGACATCAGATTTGTTATAATGATCTCACCAGAGGAAAGGCATGGGAGATTTTGCCATCTGGAGGTAGTTTGGCTCCAAAACCATATGCAGGGAAGAGTTTGTCACTGTCATAGTCCTGAATAATCTCTCCCACTGCTTTCAGTGCCATGGCATAGGTATTCATCTGATATGGGCTCATGTAATG
Organism: Ancistrus triradiatus; assembly: GCA_025084515.1. Taxonomy (NCBI): domain Eukaryota; kingdom Metazoa; phylum Chordata; class Actinopteri; order Siluriformes; family Loricariidae; genus Ancistrus; species Ancistrus triradiatus. The sequence goes on from JAJAGP010001704.1 coordinate 46,408, forward strand.
CAAGGAAGTTGGCTGAGCAGGGTTTCCTAAAATCACAGAGGGGACAAACCTTAGAGTATGGTAATTATCCCAAATTGGAAAGGTTTATGCAGGCAAAGCTGACAAAAGCTATGTAATGTTTATAATACATTTACAGCATTTAGCAGACGCCCTTATCCAGAGCGACTTACAATTGATACAATCTTACAATCCAAGCAATTGTGGGTTAAGGGCCTTGCTCAAGGACCCAACAGTGGCAGCTTGACAGAGATGGGATTTGAACCCTGGACCTTTTGGTCCATAGTCCAGTACCTTAACCGCTAGGCTACCACAGTCCCATTTTAAAGCTTATAATATTTAAAGCTTATGCATTTGATCACTGTTGAGTATTTCCATATGTACAGATTCTAATTAGAAGGTAGCAATGTTTCCGGTTACCTCAAGTGTAGTAAATTAGCCAATACATTTATTTGTAATACATGTATTCACCAAACCATGTAAAACCTATTTGTAATGGACATGAAAATCCAAAACCTAAGGTGGCTGTAACTATTCCACAATACTGTAGTTAATGGGAAATTAAATTCTATGTCACCCCTGATCCCCACATTTTGTTCTTTAATAATGGCATCCAGACTTTTTTTGTGCATTATGAATAACCATGATACAGTACCTGCAGAATTTCACAGTGAAAAATTATAGGTACACCAACTTATATAACAAGTATCCAAAAATTATTTTCTTTTCCAGAACACAAACTTAAATGATGTCATTCTCTGCAAGAGGACAAGAGGCAGAGCTGCTAACATGCACAATGTGGACACACAGACTACCAAAACTGGAGTCTGGATGTTAGGTGTATAATAATATGCTTTCACCTTAACCTAAAGGTTATCAATATAAACAATATCTGATTTTGTATAAATATTTTTTTGTTTAAAAAGAAATAGTGTGGGCTAAGGAATAGTAAACCATTCCTTTACTAAGCATTCCTGATATACCAACAGTTGATAATATGAGCAGCACTTACCATTTGATGCTGTGAAATCTATGGCCACTGTGAAGTTTAGTTGTGTTCTGGAGGGTCAAAAACAGCTACATGTCACAAGAAATAGCTTCAAAATGTAAGAGCATTTTCATTTTTCTCATACAGAAATGTATAAGATGAAGTGGCATTAAATAATTGCTTAATGCTTTAGCAAGTACAATGCGCCGACATGCTGAGATATTTCTGAGTTCAAGCGCAAATAATTTCATCTCTGAGAGAAGAAAAGCCTGGTGCCAGGCAGCAGCTGAACTTTCAAAAGCTTCTTAAATGAAACACTTATTTATTAAACTAATGGTAAAATTGAGTCTATGTAGCTGGCAGAACACAATTATATTACACACAGAACTGATGGAATCATTTGGTTGAAAGTGTTGATGTGTATTTGCAATTTCCTCTATATAATAATTCATAATGTTTTACAATTCGAGGACAACAGGGGTGGCACTGTGGTTCATGCATTAGGACAACTGGTCACTCATAATTGGCCCATGTCTAGTGTGTTGACATTTTGTCTGTCGTGAATATAGCCTCTGATGCATATGCAGTGTTAACTAAAACTAATAAACAAATAAACAATCAAGGATTTAAAGGATAATCTATGATTTTTGGGGAAGCTTTCCACATTCAGGTATGATTCCTATATTTCCTGTTTAATTTTCTCCTGTATTCCTTCAAAGCCAAGCTCCAAGCACACATCTGTTAAATCAATTAAATGTGATTGGCAGGCAAGTAGAATGTTTCTTGATTGCAGTATTTTCTCAATCATGATAGCTGACTTAATTGTAGTGTTTTTTTTTTCAGTTTCCCTGTTTCCTCCAGAGCCTTGGAGCAGTCACAGAAAAGTTGTTTTTAACTGAGTATATATACACATGTAGAGTCACTGAGCAGATACATATGTGTGTGTATATACATATATACATATACACACGTTACTGCAGGTGTACCCAATAAGTGTACATCTGAATGTACAGTATAATACAATTTATTAAATACTATTTAATATAATAACAAAAATGACACATTCTCACATTGCTTTCAAATCAGATTACTTTTACTCTTATATTTCAGATCTTTTCTGAAATTCAGACCAATATCAGACATGAATTTCTGGGATTTATTTTTATTTTCTTGCATGTTTAAATTATAGGTGGTGACGTGAACTGTCTGGCACTTGGAATTTTACTTGGAACATTAAACTCTCACTGCATTACTGTATGTCTGGGCACTGCTTTAGCTCAGAAAGTAGATGGACTGTGCAAACACATTTTGACGCAGTTTCAGCTAACAAAAAATGAAAAGTTCAATCAAGTGTAATTCTTCAGTATAAACAAATTAGTAACACTTAATTGATTTCTGTGCAAAGCAGAACATGATGCAGAACATGAGGAAATCAAAAAGTATTCAGCTTACCCTCCTCTGATGAAGTCAACAAATGTGTATTCAGATTCGACTTTAAATGATAGCAATGTCACCTTCAGAGAATAAAAAAATATTTTTTATTATAATAGATAATTATATTCATGAGGCACAGAAAAACATACTTTTTTTAATCACTGACTGAATTCAAACACGTATTCACCGTGCCAGAGTTGATATATTTTTTCTTCTTCCCTTTTTTTTTGGGGTTCAAAACCTACACAAAATGAATAATTAGAATGCATAATCAAAACATTTCACATTTTATAATGCTAAAGAAAAAAATCAGTTTTGAGTATGACATATGGAACTGTGACCAGTGTTCACATACTTACCTCATACACATTAAATTGACTCTGACCTCGGGACAGCTCTCTGTAACTGGTGGTGAACTCTCCAATAAAGTCATGACTGTAGGAGAGAGAATGAGAGAGTTCTCTCTACTATATACTGACAGACAATTGCTGTGTGAATTCTTTAGAACATCCAGCATTGCGCAGCCCTTCATTGCTTGAGTGACATTTTTTCAAAATTGAAAAAGGACAACCCCATCTGTCCTCTGCGATGACATTGACCTGCTGTAAACAAACCTACTGCAGGACTGTCATGCTTCATTTAGGGCTGCAGTCCATATGGTTACAGTGATGCTTCAAAGTTTGTGAACCCTTTAGAATTTTTTATATTTCTGCATAAATATGACCTAAAACATCATCAGATTTTCACACAAGTCCTAAAAGTAGATTAAGAGAACCCAGTTAAACTACTGAGACAAAAATATTATACTTTATCATTTGTTTATTGTGGAAAACGATCCAATATTACATATTAGTAAGTGGCAAAAGTCCTTGAACCTCTAGGATTAGCAGTTAATTTGAAGGTGAAATTAGTGTCAGGTGTTTTCAATCAATGGGTTGACAATCAGGTGTGAGTGGGCACTGTGTTTTATTTAAAGAACAGGAATCAATCAAAGTCTGCTCTTCACAACACACGTTTGTGGAAGTGTATCATGACACGAACAAAGGAGATTCCTGAGGACCTCAGAAAAAGTCTTGTTGATGCTCATCAGGTTGGAAAAGATTACAAAACCATCTCTAAAGAGTTTGGACTCCACCAATCCACAGTCAGACAGATTGTGTACAAATGGAGGAAATTCAAGAACATTGTTACTCTACCCAGGAGTGGTCGACCAACAAAGATCACTCCAAGAGGAAGGTGTGTAATAGTTGGCGAGGTCACAAAGGACCCCAGGGTAACTTCTAAGCAACTGAAGGCCTCTTTCACATTGGCTAATGTTCATGAGACCACCATCAGAAGAACACTGAACAACAATGGTGTACATGGCAGGGCTGCAAGGAGAAAGCCACTGCTCTCCAAAACAAACATTGCTGCTTGTCTGCAGTTTGCTAAAGATCACGTGGACAAGCCAGAAGGCTATTGGAAGAATGTTTTGTGGATGGATGAGACCAAAATAGAACAAAGGTTCACATACTTTTGCCACTCACTAATATGTAATATTGGATCATTTTCCTCAATAAATAAATGACCAAGTATAATATTTTTGTCTCATTTGTTTAATTGGGTTTTCTTTATCTAGTTTTAGGATTTGTGTGAAAATCTGATGATGTTTTAGGTCATATTTATGCAGAAATATAAAAAATTCTAAAGGGTACACAAACTTTCAAGCACCACTGTACATGACAACCAACATAACTTACATATTACTACAATTTGATGCCTAGCTGACAACACTTTAGTCAAGTGGTTTCTGTTAAGATATTTCTGTTAAGATGAGGCTAAATTCTGACTTTTCAAGATGAAGTGTCAGCTCTACCTAATAAGCAACATGAGCAGATGCTTAGGGTCATGTAATCATTAGAGACACCACAAACATTGTTGCCTTATGATGTTAGCATTACGCTGTTTTATCATTTTTATTCAGTAGAAAACAACTTTCGCTTTAACAAATATTTCCTTACATACATTTCAGCTTAAATTAATACTGGTCATTCATTGCATTACTTAAGTAAAAATATAAATAAAATATAACTATAATATCACTATAATCACTAAAGTAATTCTTATAACTACAGATTACTTAACTTTTGCACTTTGCCTGAACTCAGCTGATACATTAATTTCTTTGGGATTGTAATTTATTTTTATATTACTCAGAAGGCCTATTTGATATTTAGATTTTTACAAGCTATTTTTTATATATTATTTACAGTATGACATTACATAGTTACATGTTACAATGTTTGTGTTTCTGTGGTCCAGCTATTATTTGGTTTAAGTATTGTGTACACTCGTATTTTTAAACTACTTACAGTTTGTAGATCTGGATACGAAGCTACAAATCAAAAGTGACAAACATAATTATCCATATCTGTTTCCCCATGATGATTATATTTGTTTAATTGTGATCTTGAGTTTTATGTCATTTATCACATGATAACAAATGACATTTTCAGATCGCAGGATACTTTTAAGGTTTTTAGATAACACTATGTATATACAGTACACAGTACTGTGCAAATATCTTAAGAATTCTATATTTTTCAGTTTATATTCTCCTTATTTAACTTTATTTAAGCTTTATGGGTCACTGCACTTTGTAGTACTATTTGGGTGGAGGATCATTCTCAGCATTGCAGTGACACTGATGTGGTGGTGGGGTGTTAGTGTGCGGTGCACTGACAAGAGGGGATCAGACATCACAGTGTTGCTGAAGTTTTCACCTCAGTGTCGCTGCTGGACTGAAAATATTCTATCAACCAAATATGCCCAGACGCCAGCATCCTGTAGGCAGCGTTCTGTGAGCACATATGAAGGATTAGAAGAACACTAGACTTCACATCTACAAGGTGGATCAAATAGTTGAATGTCTCTAATAAAGTGGACAGTGAGTGAACAGTGTTTTAATACTCCAGCAGCACTGCTCTGTCTGATCCAATTATACCAGCTCAGCACACACTAACACATCACCACCACATCAGTTTCACTGCAGCGCCGAGAATGATCCTCCACTCAAATATTACCTGATCTGTGGGGGTGCTGTGGAGGTCCTGACCATTAGAGAGCAGAGTAAAGGGGACTAACAAAGTATGGAGAGAAAGGAAATGGACTGCAGTCTGCAATTGTAGAAAGTGAGAATGTGTCTGTCTAGTATTGATGTAACCTTGCTCCTGTCAGAAATAGATATGAAAATCACAAACGTTATGACAAAATTGGCACATTGGATTGTCCCATTATAAATATTTATATATATATATATATATATATATATATATATATATATATATATAGTTTTTTCATCAGTTGTTGTCATATTTTTAGTAGGTGCTGTGTAGATCAGCGAACAGGACCCTGAGATAAGGTGTTACATAAGTCTGTGGTTGTTGTGTATATATACGTGTGTGTGTGTGTGTGTGTTGTGCAAGTAGTCACATTAAAGTGGATGGAAAAGGTCAAGGTATTTGGAAAACAATGATATTGTATTACTTTGCACTCACTGGCCTCTGCCATGCTTTGCTGCCACACACCTTCTGCTTTGCTTCCATCAAGGCTGACCTGAACCTAACCTTACACCTCATGTTCACTCCTTTCACTTCCTTTCACTCCTTATACTTTTAGAAACATACAACATGATCAGTCTTGTGTTGTGAGCACCGTCTCTTCATGCTAACATCCCCCAACGTTTTATCTTTGCCTGACTGTGGATATCAATGTGAAATCATGAAGTGAATGACATTTACCTTCCATCTCGATCCCAGTCATATACATCTATCTTAACAGTTCTGAAGTAAGGAGGATGGTGGACATGGATAGATATAAAGAAAGAAGGAATAAACAAAACAGAGAAAGGAATTGAGAGTGCACTCAGATCAGTAAAACATTAAAAGCAACACACATTTCCATCATTTTAGAGGCCTGCTGTGGTAAAAAACAGGCAAACAGACCTTCTAGGTCGATTCTTTGTTACTCAGTTCCACTAGCATTTGAAGTGGGCATGTTGTTAAAACACAATGGCAGAGAAAAGTGGAAATATCTCTGCAGAGCAACATAATACATACAAACAATCCCACACACTAAAACATCCTATTTGGACTTTTCAAGGATGTCCTGTAGAATTTGACTCAATTTAGTTTTGCATTTTAAGGATGACAAACACTTATGTAACAGCTCAAGGGTAAGATAATTTGATAACCTTGTATTTTACATATTTTTGGAACATTTCAAGAAAAATTAGTGATATCCATGATATATATATATATATATATATATATATATATATATATATATACACATATAGACACACACACGTGTTACATTCTGGGGATAGAAGGATAGAAAGATCTGAAATTTTTGACATTGTGGGCACATGCTGGTCCCCATGAGAAAAACTGCTTATTTTACAGAAATGGCAACTTTCTTTTGACAAACCAAAAGAGTCAAAAGATTTGCTCTAGGATACTGAGGTTAAGGTTAGGGTCAGGTTTAGGGGTAGCATTATTTATATCCAGTAATCATTACATCAATGTACATGCAGTTTTAGAATTAACTAATGTCAAGTTTATATATCATTGTGAGGACCAACTGTCCCCAAAAAGACAAACAGGTCTGATGTATTTACCCTTGTGGGGACATTTTTGGTCTCCACAAGAATTTTTCTTTAACAAAACTGCAAATTTATGTCGAAAAACAGAAGGTTTAACATTGGTGTAACATTAATTAGCTACAGTAGTGGTGTGAAAAAGTGTTTCCCCCTTCCTGATTTCCTATTTTTTTGCATGTTTGTCATACTTAAGTTGTTTTCAGAACATCAAAACCAATTTTAAATATTAGGCAAAGACACAACACAAGTAAACACAAAAATGCAGTTGTTAAATGAAGGTCTTTATTATTAAGGAAGAAAAAAAAAAATCCAAACCTACATAGCCCCCTGTGTGAAAAAAGTGATTGCCCCCTAAACCTAATAACTGGTTGGGCCACCCTTAGCAGCAACAACTGCAAAGTGTTGCAATAACTTGCAAGGAGTCTTTTACAGCATTGTGGAGGAATTTTGGCCACTCATCTTTGCAGAATTGTTGTAATTCAGCCACATTGGAGTGTTTTCGAACATGAACAGTCTTTTTAAGGTCATGCCACAGCATCTCAAAAGGATTCAGGTCAGGACTTTGACTAATCCACTCAAGTCTTCATTTTGTTTTTCTTCAGCCATTCAGAGATGGACTTGCTGGTGTCTTTTGGATCATTGTCCTGCTGCAGACCCCAAGTTTGTTTCAGCTTGAGGTCATGAACAGATGGCCGAACATTCTTCTTCAGGATGTTTTGGTAAACAGCAGAATTCATAGTTCCATTTATCACAACAAGTCTTCCAGGTCCTGAAGCAGCAAAACAGCCCCAGACCATCACACTACCACCACCATATTTTACTGTTGCTATAATGTTCTTTTTCTGAAATGCTGCATTACTTTTACACCAGATGTAATGGGACACACACCTTCCACAGAGTTCAACTTTTGTCTCGTCAGCAACAAAATGTTTTCCCAAAAATCTTGGGGACCATCAGGATGTGTTCTAGAAAAACTGAGACGAGCTTTAATGTTCTTTTTGCTCAGCAGTGGTTTCGTCTTGGAACTCTGCCATGCAGGCCATTTTTGTCCAGTCTCTTTCTTATGGTGAAGGCATGAACACTGACCTTAACTTAGGCAAGTGAGGCCTGCAGTTCTTTGGATGTTGTTGTGGGGTTTTTTGTGACCTCTTCGATGAGTCGTCGCTGCGTTCTTGGGGTAATTTTGGTTGGCTGGCCACTCCTGGGAAGGTTCACCCCTGTTCAATGTCTTCACCATTTGTGGAGAATGACTCTCACTGTGGTTCGCTGGAGTCTCAAAGCTTTAGAAATGATAGATCTTAATTACTTTCTTTCTCAATTGTTCCTGAATTTCTTTGTATCTTGTCATGATGTGCAGCTTTTAAGGATCTTTGGTGTACTTCACTTTGTCAGGCAAGTCCTATTTAAGTGGTGTCCTGATTGAGAACAGGTGTAGCAATAAGCAGGCCTGGGTGTGGCTAGAGACACTGAACTCAGGTGTGATAAACCATAGTTATGTTTTAACAAGGGGGGCAATCACTTTTTCACACAGGGCCATGTAGGTTTGGATTTTTTTCTCCCTTGATAATAAACACCTTTATTTAAAACTTGTGTAAAAAATTGTGTTTACTTGTGATGTTTTGACTAATATTTAAATTGGTTTGATGTTCCGAAACACTTAAGTGTGACAAACGCAAAAAAAACGAAATCAGGAGGGGGCAAACACTTTTTCACACCACTGTATTATGTCAATGAAAATTCCCCACAGTGATAGAAAGACAAACTTGTGTGTGTAGGTGTGTGTGACAGCCATGTTGTTCTGTACAAGCTCTAATTCTCAGTGTTGAGTGCACCAACATTAACTATGGCCTGATGAAATAATCAGCCAACTGCTGGCATTATTCTGCTCACCACTGAGCACTGAGAATAAATCTGAAGCTCGTCTTCTCTTTATGACAGATATAACCATTGCATGTTTAGCAAGAGAGAAGTAAAACTATGTCTGAGGTGAGAATTACTGGGTTGAGAATGGACTGAGTATAGGCTGAGTTGGTTTAGAAATAGGTAACATATCCTCTCACGTTTAAGACCCATTAGTGGCACCTCTACAAACTCTGAAAAGTGTGAAAAGTCAAAATACTTTTGCTAAACACAACAATAATGTTTTAAAACAAAACAACAATACATCTGATTTTTTCAACACAATATTGTATGTGCTTGCCTCAGCTTCTCTCATACATATAAAGAACATACTCTGGTGCTGACACCCCTCAAGGTTTGTGTGGGAGGGCGTGGTGACCCTCAGAGACTCCCAGCTTGCTCTGTAGTATCTGATATGTGCCTATTTATTGCTGTTTATTGTTGTTATTTGCAAACTATTTTCAGTGTTTGTAGTTACACATGTTGCAGTGTTGGCATTTACTCTGTGTAGTTGTGTATGTATTTTAACAATCAATCACTATGTGGTGTAGCTCACATTTTTCATTTACAATTATGCACTGGCACCTTATAGTTCTTTTGTGAGATTCTTGTATGCATTTGTATCAGTTCTAATAAAATCTATGATATTTACACTGTACAGTCATTGGGTTTTTTAGGATTACCTGACAGGGAGGTATACAGTCATTGATTGCAGCCCAGCTGCTGCAGTGTGCAATTTGTTAGCTCCCCTTTACCCATACATCAATGGAATGGGACCACTATTGAACCGATGTCAGATGTTATTTGAAAGTGATCTATTCTTAGCACAGCTGTGACACTAGCATGGAAGTGACATGGTAGTAAGTGTCACACTGCTATGAGTGTATTAGGTGCAGTAGCATTTATGGTACCTCACTTTCACAGGCTATTAAATAAAAAATATTTATTTAGCAGCATCTACTGTTTAAAAACAGAGCGTTGATGAAGCAAGAGTGCTTAACATGCATTGCTCATACAAAACAATATATATTCTGTAATTATACAGTGAGGCAAAAAAGTATTTAGTCAGCCACTGATTGTGCAGGGTCTCCTGCTTAGAAAGATGAGAGAGGTCTATAACTTTTATCATAGGTAAACACTTCAACTATGAGAGACAAAATAAGGGAAAAAAATTCAGAAAATCACATTGTAGGATTTTTTAAAGAATTGTATTGTAAATTTTGGTGGAAAATAAGTATTTGGTCAATGACAAAAGTTCAACTCAATACTTTGTAACATAGTCTTTGTTGGCAATGAGAGAGGTCAAACATTTCCTGTAAGTCTTCACCAGGTTTGCACACACTGTAGCTGGTATTTTGACCCATTCCTCCCTGCAGATCTCCTCTAGAGCAGTGGTGTTTTGGGGCTGTCGCTGGGTAACACAGACTTTCAACTCCCACCACACATTTTCTATGGGGTTGAGGTCTGGAGACTGGCTAGGCCACTCCAGAACCTTGAAATGCTTTTTACGGAGCAACTCCATCGTTGCCTGAGCGGTGTGTTTTGGATCATTGTCATGCTGGAATACCCAGCCACGTTCCATCTTAAATGTTCTCACTGATGGAAGGAGGTTTTAGCTTAAAGTCTCACGATACATGGCCCCGTTTATACTTCCTTTAACACGGATCAGTCGTCCTGTCCCCTTTGCAGAAATACAGCCCCAAGCATGATGTTTCCACCCCCATTCCACCCCCAGTAAGTATCTTGCAACTCAGCATTCTTCTTCCTCCAAACACGACAAGTTGAGTTTTTACCCAAAAGTTCTATTTACTGATGGTAGCCTTTGTTACTTTGGTCCCAGCTCTCTGCAGGTCATTCATCAGGTCCCTCTGTGTAGTTCTGGGATTTTTGCTCACCGTTCTCATGATCATTTTGACTCCATGGGATGAGATCTTGCGTGGGGCCCCAGATCGAGGGAAATTATCAATGGTCTTGTATGCCTTCCATTTTCTTACAATTGCTCCCTCAATTGATTTATTCACACAAACTTGCTTGCCTATTGTAGATTCACTTTTCCCAGCCTGGTACAGGTCTACAATTTTATTCCTGGTGTCCTTCAACAGCTCTTTGGTCTTGGCCATGGTTGAGTTTGGAGTCTGACTGTTTGAGGCTGTGGACAGGTGTCTTTTATACAGATAACGAGGTCAAATAGGTGCCATTAATACAGGTAACCAGTGGAGGACAGAAGATCTTCTGAAAGAAGAAGTTACAGGTCTGTGGGAGCCTGAAATCTTGCTTGTTTGTGGGTGACCAAATACTTATTTTCCACCATGATTTGCAATTAAATTCTTCAAAAATACTACAATGTGATTTCTTGACATTTTTTTCCTCGTTTTGTCTCTCATAGTTGAAGTGTACCTATGATGAAAATTACAGACCTCTCTCATCTTTCTAAGTAGGAGAACTTGCACAATCAGTGGCTGACTAAATACTTTTTTGCCCCACTGTATATCTGTAATATGTACTTTTTTGTATTGAGAACTATATCTAATAAATTGTACACAGTGTATACTAATCCCAACAAATCTGCACTCCCATACCAGTACCACACACATTATCATGTCACTATCATGGAAATTTCAAGGCTGTGTTACAATTAAACTAAAATACAACATGTAAGTAAAGCACTTAAAGTAGGTAAATGCATTGATAGTTGTGTGCATAGTACAAATCCAATGTATAAGCCATAATCTTTTGACATAAACTATGCCATGTGCCATGACATGAATAATGTTATGACACAAGTTTGTCTTTTCTATAATCATGAAGACCTCCCATTGACATAATACTAGCTAATTAATCCTACATCCACACTGAATTCTGACATTTAACCTCAGTACCCTATTGAACCTCACAACCGATACCCCTTTCGCATACAACACAATTTGGTAAAAGAAGGGTCTCTAAAAGCATGTGAAAGGATTTGTACCTGTTTACAGTAAAATAAATCATAATGCTAATAAATGAAGATATAAGTAAAACATTTGTATTGCTATAAATTAAAATGTATTGGGACATTGTAAACAGTCCATCTATTCCTATGAAATTAGGAGTATAGGAGAGTTAACTAGAGTATCTCACCTGTCAAAGTCACCATTACACAGTGCACGTACAGGGATAGTGAAAGGCTGCCACACTGGGTTCAGTGTGTTCTTGATCACCTCTGTCTTATGGCAGATGGTGAACCTTCAATGGGGAGAACAAATGTTCCTTATAAATGGCTAACATTAATATTTATGTCAAGATGAAGAATATCTATTGAACCATTTTCTTGTGATTAAAAATTCAATCCAGTTGTTGCAAAAAAGACAAATGTGAAGAAGAGAGGGAGAGATCCCCCTTTATCATCTCACTCACGTTCCATCTTCATTGCTGCGGTAGAACACCAAAAACGGATCAGACTTGCCAAAGAAATCCTTTTTGTCCAATTTATTGGCACACAGCTGCATAGTAGCAATATCCTGACAATGCAGACAGATAGAAATGGTTACATGGTTGTCAAGCTAATAACACATATGTGCACGTGTATACCATCAAGCTGAATAAATTATTATTGTCTAAAGCTATTTCTCACCAGGATAAACAAACAAGCAACATGACCTCTGCAGTCATTCCAAAACAGTAGAAAAGACAGGAAGATGCACGATATCTGAAAACCATGAAACTGTAATATGTTCAATATGAAGGCATGTTAAGGAATGTGTGCTGTTTTTCCAGAGATTATAGGCAGTATAATCAAATAGAAAAATGGGCCACACATACGTAAATTACAAACACACACACACACACACACACACACACACAGCCTGTGAAATATAACACCTCATCTGCTTGTGTAAATATGCTGTAATGAGGGTTTATCCTGTCAGAATCACAGGCGGCAAAGCTCTGCCATAACACAACAATACCTTTTTTGCTTTTTCATATTTCTCATATTTACCCTATTAGTGTGAGCTACATATTTTTCATAACCATCACATTTAATCTGCATTAGCTTCCTTAGCTTCCCCTTCTGAATTTAAGCTTCTTAAGGCTATTAAAATGGGTAATATTTTATTTTGTTGTGGGGTAATCATAAGGACATAAAAATTTGCATTTAATATTGCATTTGAGTGAAAACCTTTAAAACATTTTGTTAGATGTTTATTATGTTTACAGCATATCTAAGAATGTGATGCTGTTCTACAGGGGTGACAGTTTTGAAAGTGGTGATTTGTTACAGTTCATACTGGAAACATACTAGATTGTATGTTTTGGGTGTCACTAGTTGCATTTTTCAATCAACTAATAGGAAAGTTGCTTTCTAATATTTGACATAAGAACATGCAGCATTTGTTTGAAGATTTGAATGGCTTTACTTCAGGCGTGTGTGCTTTATGCGAAAAAGCTTTTGAACACATTTAACAGTGATACTTCATCACTCTCCTGACGAGCATGGTCAGTAATTTGCAGTACCAAGGTGGCTGATCTGCCATAGTAAATATGTAGTGCAGAAATGTTTTGTCTCTAATGTACAATCACATCACTGCTAAGGAGGCAAAAATCAGAACACTTCCACTTTAAAACCACTTTTCAAATGAAGAGAACATAATTACCAGGAATGTCAGTGTGCTCAGGAGGGAGCACTATTCACTTGAGTTTTCCACACATAACAGACGGTTTAATAAGCTGCACAACAATATGATGCAAAGAACATGCTGTTACAACTGTTACAGCATATGCCAAACACGTGAAGTTTGAATTCCAGCAATTTCCAGATACAAGTCAGTGATTTCAATATGTATTTCAGTACATTCTGGTTCTGGCAGGAGCTATGTTATGCAATGTTAATGGCCATGTGACTCTATGCAATGATCTTTTAAACTATAATATTAAATAACAATGTGCTATGACCTTCTAACATTCATTAATAGCATTCATTATGAAGCTTTATATGCAATATGCAGCAATAACCACACTGTAAGATCTATATGGGGCTCCGCTTGATTTAGTTAGGACATTAGATACTGACTTGAGTGTAAGAACTAATCTGACTAACATCTAACCAATGTCTGCTTCTAGTTATTCAAATGTAGTGTACAATAATTGTTTAAAATATAGTTTAAAAGGAAAAACAAGTAAAGGAGAAACATTTACTTGGTTAGCATTTTAGTGCACTTTTCTCTGATAGAACACGCGCTCAGGTATTTATATAGATCGTTTTTAAAATCTAGTTATTTAGATAATGAAATCATGTACTATATTTGTTAATCCAATTGAAACAGAAACACTGACTAGAAGGCACTGTTTCAATTAACATTTTGTATTTTGTATTTTTCATTTTTGGTCCATACTTATTTATTTATGTTGCATATGCAGCGCAGAATACTGTACCATAAATGAAAATTCTATTTAAATCATATAGAGTCTGATTTTTTAAATGGAAAAATGATAAACATATGCTTTAATACAGAACTTTTTACAGGACTTATACAGCCTCAATGTGCTTTGAATCAGAGTTAATCTGTAAAGTTTATTGTATTAATTGAGACTACTACATCTGTGCTTTGAAGGTCAATTTTTAAAACAAACAAGGGATAAATGAGCATGTTACTGACCCTGCAATTGCTGAGTTCCTCAGCAGTTAAAATGATGGCGCCACACTTCTTTCCTGGAATCCCACTGGACGGAATAAAGGAGAAACATAGCACATTATTATAAGAGAACATGTATTATATGCATAAGTAACATATGAAATTTGTTTTGTAGTCAGTCATTTAGTGAGATATAAACCCTGAGATAAAAGATATAAGAAATAAGTAATTTCATGCACTTCATAAAGTCAGTGTTATCATGGTTCATTGCATGTGTGTGTAATAAGAATAAATATATATTCTTTGTCCATTCAAGTGAAATACGAGTGAGCCTAAACTGCTGTGACAAGTGAGACATCTGAAGGACAAGAGTGTGAGCTGTAAACTCAATTATCTCACACCTTCAACCCATGACAGAAACCCGATCACTCAATACCTCAGGAACAAATACAATCCTACTGCCTCTAACGCAATATCAGCCCAGAAAATTACTAGGATGAAGAGCTAAACCAAAGTGTTATAGTAGCAGGAAGAGAAACAAAAAAACAGAGAGATTGTAAGTGCTTTCGGTGCTTGGAACAAACAAGGAAATAGATGGGCTATTGAGTGGTGCAACAGTAACACACTGGCCTGAAACAGAGTTTGAAATATCCTTACGATGAGAAAGTCATCTATGTCCAGAAATCCAAGATGGCTTAACTGGCTCTATTCTCTGGGTGGATAAGATGACATTTGTCTTTCGCTGTAAATAAAAGTGACACTAGGTATCTGTGTGCTCATGTTCCAGGGCAATTAGTGCTCTACTACAGGAGTGTTCAGGTTACCTATGATTTTACGCAAGCAGTAACTTGACAATTAGCACGTTAGCCCATACTAGCTGTGGCTCCAGACCTAAAATATGCAGTGATGCTTGAAAAATTGTGAACCCTATAGAACTGTATTAATTCTCTATAGGGGTGGAACCGTGGCTCGGTGAGTAGCATTGCCGCCTCACAGCAAGAAGGTCCTGGGTTCAATCGCAGGTGGTCTGGTCTGGTTTCTGTGAGGAGTGTGCATGTCCTCCCCGTGTCTGCGTGGGTTTACTCCGGGTACACCGGTTTCCTCCCACAGTCCACAGACATGCATGTTAGGTTAACTGGTGTCTCTAAAGTGCCCGTAGTATGTGAGTGTGTGTATGAGTGTGTGAGTGTATGTGCGCTACGATGGACTGGCGCCCTGTCTAGGGTTGTTCCTGCCTTGTGCCTTATTCCGCCGGACAGGCACTAGCTCTCCCGCGACTCTCTCCAGCATCAAGCGGAAAGTGAATAAAGAAATGAATGCCTTTATAAAGTAGCCATGCCTGGTCCTTTTTTGTGGGGGAAAAAACTATAATTGGGACAAACTGGACAAAAATGGTTAATAAATAAGACAAAAACAGATCCATTTGTATAATTTGTTTAACATTTCTGTCTACAAAGTAAAAAGGAAAATATGAAAGTAAGACAGCACTGATGCGAGATAAAACTGCTCACACGGTCAAGTGGAATTCTAATAAAGCAATAAGCCATGTCTTACTGTAATTTTACCACATTTTTAAGGGTGTTGTTCATTCACAGCATTCTGCCTTTAACCCTAGCCACCTTTAATGATGAAAAAATTATGGTAACGTATGGCCTTTTTGACAAAAACAATCTGATTAAATACTGTACCTCAGTGTTTAACAAATAAATGTATTATTAATAAAATTCATTATAAATCATTCTCCAGCAATGCAAGGTAGTTGCTGATATCCAATAAGTTACTGAACCCAGGATTCACCTTTTCTATTCTTTAGTGTGTGGCATACAGTTTATGAAGAATCTGCTTTAGCTCTGTTTTGATCACTCTTTTAATGTAATTAGACACCTTTATCTCAGCTCATTAAACTGGAAAACAGCAAATTGCCCACATTGTTGGTTTACAGTCCTCATTGTTAATTTCAATGTCTTCTTTATTCTGTCCATCTCTATATACCATTTGTCCACTGCTAATCCACCAAATAAAACAAAACTGTCCTAATAAAATCACATTTGCAATGTGATGCATGATAACTGCCCACAGTAGCGCTTTTTTCTGTGATTAAAAACCTGCCACATTAACCCGGAATTCGGACTTTAGAACAGGAACTATCCATTTTCTAAATAGCAATAAAAAATGTTCAACTAAGTACTCTTTCACAATTTCACTTATAGAAAGCAGTTTTGCTACAGATGGTATAGAGGTGCCAGAGAGCAGATTATGATCCTGTATTTTAGGGGGGAAAAAGGCTCCAGCCTACACATTAATTCTTCTCCAGCAACCACATTATATATCCCATGATGAATGAGGCAATCAGTGTTACTGTCATCTCATCAAATGGAAAATTTCAATAACACGAGAGAATCCTTCCATTATGGTGTCCTATTGTAATAGTGCTGTGCGACCTGCTAGGTGCACTATACTCTGCAAAGGACATGACAGGACCTAATGATTCACAGAATTGTGCCATGATTTTCAGTGAAAGATGGGAATTGTGTGAATCATAATGGTCGCTCTGAAAACATCAAACAACAAGTTACTCTGTAGAAGTGAGCAACACTATGACGTGTTCACATTGAAACGGAGCATTCTGTGCAGCGCATTTAATGTGTAGTGTGTCAAAGTTTTACACACCAACATTACTAGATTAGCAGATTTTCACACCTGCTGTACATTACTGCGACTTTACAGTCGTATGAAAACGTTTGGGCACCCCTGATAATTTTCATGATTTTCTTTATAAATCATTGGTTGTCCAGCTCAGCAATTTCAGGTAAATATATCATATAGCAGATGAACACCGTGATATTTGAGAAGTGAAATTAAGTTTATAGGTTTTACAGAAAGTGTGCAGTAATTATTCAAACAAAATTAGGTAGGTGCATAAATTTGGGCACCTTTGTCATTTGAATACCTTTAGCACTAATTATTGGAACACAAAATTTGTTTTGTAAGCTCATTGACCCTTGATCTACATACACAAGTGAATCCAACTATGAGAAAGTGTTAAGGTGGCCAATTGGAAGTTTTTCTCCTCTTTGCATCTTCTCTGAAGAGTGGTAACATGGGAGCCTCAAAACAACTCTCAAAGGCCTGAAAACAAAGGTTGTTCAACATCATGGTTCAGGGAAAGGGAAAAGCTCTCTCAGAGATTTCAGCTGTCAGTTTCCACTGTGAGGAACATAGTGACGCAATGGAAGACCACAGACACAGTTCTAGTTAAGGAACTCCCGAAGTGGCAGACCAAGAAGAATCTCAGATAGGCAGAGGCGAAGGATGGTGAGAACAGTCATAGTCAAGCCACAGACCACCTTCAAAGACCTACAACCTCATCTTGCTGCAGATGGTGTCACTAATCATCGTTCAACTATACAGCACACTTTGCACAAGGAGAGGCTGTATGGGAGAGTAATGCAGAAGAAGCCTTTTCTGCAGACACGCCACAGTCACTTGAGGTGTGCTACAGCACATTTGGACAATCCAGCTTCATTTTGGAATAAAGTGCTGTGTACTGATGAAACTAAAATTGAGTTATTTGGACATAACAAGGAGCGGCACACATCCCAAGACAAACATTTGCTACCCACAGTAAAATTTGGTAGCGGTTCCATCAGGCTGCGGGACTGTGTGGCCAGTGCAGGTACTAGGAATCTTGTTAAAGTTGAGGATCGCATATTCCAGTTAATATCTCCAGATTCTTGAGAACAATGTTCAAGAATCAGTGACAAAGTTGCACCGAGGCCAACGACCCAAAACCCTGCTCAAAATCTACTAAGGCATTCATGCAGAGGAACCAGTACAACATTCTGGAATGGCCATCTCAGTCCCTAGACAAATGTGAGCTGTCCATGCTCGGAAACCATCAAACCTGACTGAACTGGAGATGTTTCTAAAGAAGAATGGTCCAAAGCACCTTCAACCAGAATCCAGACTGGAAGCTGTAGGATGTAGGTTTGTAGGAAGCGTTTTTAGCGGTGTTATTCTACAAAAGGGATCTATAAATATTGATGTAAAAAAAAAAAAATTTTTCTGTTGGGGGGTGCCCAAATTATGGCACCTGGCCTATTTTGTTGAATAATTACTGCACACTTCTGTAGTTCCTAAAAACTTATTTCACTTCTTCAAAATCACTGTGTTCATCTGCTATCGGATATATTTACTTCAAGTGCTGATATGAACAACCAATGATTTATAAACTAAAATCATGAAAATTATCAGGGGTGCCCAAACTTTTTCATACGACTGTATCTGTCATTCAGTATATACAAGAAGGTTGTACAGAAAGCTAATGTCAGGCAACATTGAAAATATTACTAATATTTTGCTATTTCTCTCTTTTATTGGTTATTTTTCTCCTAAACTATTATTATGAATTTTACTAATCAGGATGAATCATCAGTTGACCTATTCAAATAGAGCAGCAGTGATCTGAAGTCTATTCCAGAAACTCTGATTGCAAGGTAAGAATATATTCCTGACAGCATTGCAGACCATTGCTATGGGCAATTTAGAGCACCCAGTCCGCATACTGGCATGTGATTTTGAGTTGGACAGAAATTCGAGTACCCGGAAGGCAAAAAAAAATTAACTCCTGCATTATCAGAATCTGAAACTTATGAATTACAGTGGGGCAAAAAAGTATGTAGTCAGTCACTGATTGTGCAAGTTCTCCTACTTAGAAAGATGAGCGAGGTCTGTAATTTTCTTCATAGGTACACTTCAACTGTGCAGGTGTACAATTTTCTTCCTGGTGTCATTTGACAGCTCTTTGGTTTTGGCCATGGTTGAGTTTGGAGTCTGACTGTTTGGGGCTGTGGACAGGTGTCTTTTATACAGATAACGAGGTCAAACAGGTGCCGTTAATACAGGTAACGAGTGGAGGACAGAAGAGCTTCTGAAAGAAGAAGTTACAGGTATGTGAGAGCCAGAAATCATGCTTGTTTGTGGCTGACTAAATACTTATTTTCCACCATGATTTGCAATTAAATTCTTTAAAAATCCTGCATTGTGATTTCCTGGATTTTTTTTCTTATTTTGTCTCTCATAGTTGAAGTGTACCTGTGATAAAAATTATAGGCCTCTCTCATCTTTCTAAGTCGGAGAACTTGCACAATCAGTGACTGACTAAATACTCTTTTGCCACACTGTAACATAGAACTAGAGACAGTACGACTTACATTCCGACAGAAACATTACTATGTGATAATAAAACTGAAATGTATTTTGTTTAGCTATATGCGAAGCAGGCAGAGTTCTTCACAATAGTAAAAATAGATCCCTGAAATCAGCATTAAACCTAATGTTGTCTGATAACCAATAATCCAGGAAAACTATAAATTGGCCCTCAATTATTCAATACAGCAATCTCCACTTGGTCCAAACTGATCAGGCATATTCTCCGGCTCAACGGTAGGTGAGCAGATATGAAAATTTGGCAACAGGCGCAGGTAGGTGTCAGGCAGTTTAGGCAATTTAGTACTAGTCATGATTTCTCTACCTAATGAGTGTATTGTTTCAGTCCCTTGCATCATTTGCCCATGTCAATAAAAGTGCACCAATAATTCTTGTACTGTGCCAGTACACTTTCTACAACTCAAGTAATGAAGCTGGTGTGGGCTGAAATGAAGATCAATAGCTTGATTGATAATCAAATTAATTATAATCAGGCATGCACACAAACATAATCACACATTCCACCCCGTTTTTCCTTTGCTGAGAGGGGTTCTGAACTATAAGAATAGTTAAAATGTTTCCTGGAAATTGTAACTTAATTAATCCTTATGGGGTTTTTCATGATCTGCTTCAAATATGAATAAACACAGCTTTTTCTTGAGGCTGACTGCTTTTTAGAAATAAATGAGAAAGAAATTCCAGTTTTTACTGCAACCTTTAGTTGACTTCAGTTAAGACACACAATTGCAAATTGAGACACCTCTTTCCCAAAAGAAGATAGAACAGGTTGAGTTTGACAGTAATTACAGAAAGGTCTATTCCAAAAAGTGAACTTTAAGCAGAGCCCTCAAATGGAACAAAACCTCTTAAGGAGGTCACATGTATAACTAGACTGAAGTGGGTGCTACAGGGAAACCTAATTGCTGCAAACTGTTTGAGATTAGTAGCAGTGTGTTTTTTTCCTGTGTAGCTGTGGGCAACCAGAATTTTCAACATGACTGTGGAGAATGAAGTATCTGCTGCTTCTCAGGGAATCTCCAATCACTTTTCAACTGCCTACGTCTATATCCTGTAGTGAAACCCCTCTAAACCTACACTCACATACATTTTATATAATAAAGCTTGGGATACAAAGTGTGCCATTTTTACTATTACACGGCCAAATGTCAATATTCATAAAAAAGAGCAACACACACACACACACACACACACACACACACACACAAAAAGTACCGAAGGACTCTGTCTCCCCCATAGAGGTTATACAATCAGATACATATACTCCATTATGTAACAGAGCTAAACATACAGTCTCTCTCTTTCTCCAACTCACTGACTCACACACACACACACACACATATACAATCTATAACAAATAACACCTCAGAAAAACTGACAGAAATGTGCAAGTTAGTTTCACTTATACACTGTATTAAATGGTTTTTTTTTCTTTTCTAACAAATGCATAATTAAGGTATAGTCAGTGATTTCTAGCACCAATTACTTTTGGAACTTAAAGACCAAATTGGACCTTTCTGAATTGATAGGCAACATAAACAAGGCATTGAGGTTTGCAATAATTAATTTAAATAACTGTAAAATATAAATAATATTGTTGTCATATACATAATATAAATGATGTATACAGATTTTTATTATTAAATGGTCATCTTTATTGTGATTGAATAAGTACAATGAAATTAAGTTTGCACAGTGGTGCTTGAAAGTTTGTGGAACCTTTAGAATTTTCGGTATTTCTGAGTATGAACTAAAATATCATCAGATTTTCACACAAGTCCTAAAAGTAGATAAACAGAACCCAGTTAAACAAGTGAGACAAAAATATTCTACTTGGTCATTTATTTATTGAGGAAAATGATCCAGTGTATGTGAACCTTTGCTTTCAGTATCTGGTGTGACCCCCCTGTGCAGCAATAACTGCAACTAAACATTCCTGTAACCGTTGATCAGTCCTGCACACCATCTTGGAGAAATTTTAGCCCATTTCTCCGTACAGAACAGCATTATTCTTCCTCCACCAAACTTTACAGTTGTCCCTACTGTAACCAACTGTAGCATCCTCCTGGATTTCTGTAAAACCAATTTCAGCCTTTAGCCTGGCAAATGGTAAGATGCTAATACAGATAACATGTTTCCACTGCTCCAGGGTATAATTTCATTTTGCTTCAGACCACTCCAGCCAACACTTGGCCTTGGGCTTGATGGGCCTGTAATCACAGCCTATACAGAGCCTGACAAATAGTCCTCTGGTGAATACTGTTTCTAGACACATTTTGGAACTCTGTAGTGGGTTGTGTAACTCAAGTCAAATTATTTTGTCCTTTCTATGAAGTTTGGCATACAGTGGTGCAATTCTTTAGTACAGTGGTGCTTGAAAGTTTGTGAACCCTTTAGAATTGTCTATATTTCTGCATAAATATGACCTAAAACAACATCAGATTTTCACACAAGTCCTAAAAGTAGATAAAGAGAAGCCAGTTAAACAAATTAGACAAAAATATTATACTTGGTCATTGATTTATTGAGGAAAATGATCCAATATTACACAGTGGTGAGTGGCAAAAGTATGTGAACCTTTCCCAGAAGTTGAATCTGTTCATCTGGACATAGATTTTGTCGGAGAAACGTTTCGTCACTCATCGAAGTGACTTCTTCAGTCTCAGCAGTGGAAAAACTTCCCAATCTATATTACAGCCACCACTGCATAACAATGGGACCGGTGATCAGTTTAATATGCAGATGAGTACCCATTAATGACAATGGCCAGTGGGAAGGGTGATCACCGGTCCCATGTTATGCAATGGTGAATTGGTACCAGTCATTATGCAAAGGTGCTGTTATATAAGATTGGGGAGTTTCCAACTGCTAGTGTGAGACTGAAGAAGTCACCTAGATGAGTGACGAAACGTTTCTCAGACGAAATTATGTGCAGATGAAACAGATTCAACTTCGGGGATTTTCTTACCTGATTATGGAGCATGCCTCAAGACATATGTGGAAACTTGCCCCCCCATAAACTAAAACGTTCCTGGTAACTGTTGATCAGTCCTGCATTTTAGCCCATTTCCTCCGTACAGAACAGCTTCAACTTGGGATGTGGAGGGTTTCATCATGTTAATGCCTCAACTTAGGTCCTTCCACAACCATTTCATGGATTAAGGTCAGCACTTGATCTTGGCCATTCCAAAACATTACCATGCATTCTTCTTGAACCATTCTTTGGTAGAATGACTGGTGCTTAGGGTCGTTGTCTTGCTGCATGACCCACCTTCTCTTGAGATTCAGCTATGGAACAGATGTCTTGACATTTCCTTTAGAATTCTCTGAGTATAATCAGAACTATTATTCCATCAATGATGGCAAGGCCGTCGGCCCGATGCAGCAAAAACAGGCCCAAACCATGATACTACCACCAAACATGTTTCACAGATGGAAATAAGGTTCTTATGCTGAAAATGCAGTGTTTCCCTTTCTCCAAACATAATGCTTTTATTTTAAACCAAAAAGTTCTATTTTGGTCTCCTCCATCCACAAAACATTCGTCCAATAACCTTCTGGCTTGTCCACGTGATCTTTAGCAAACTGCAGATCAGCAGCAATGTTCTTTTTGGAGAGCAGTGGCTTTCTTCTTACAACCGTGCCATGCACATCATTGTTGCTCAGTGATCTTCTGATGGTGGGCTCATGAACATTAACATGAGCCAATGTGAGAGAGGCCTTCAGTTGCTTAGAAGTTACTTTGGAGACCTTTGTGACCTTGCTCTTGGAGTGATCTTTGTTGGTCGACCACTCCTGGGGAGGGTAACAATTTTCTTGAATTTCCTCCATTTGTACACAATCTGTCTGACTGTGGATTGGTGGAGTCTGAACTCTTTAGAGGTGGCTTTGTAACCTTTTACAGCCTGATGAGCATCAACAACTCTTTTTCTGATGTCCACAGAAATATCCTTGTTCGTGATACATTTCCACAAATGTGTTGTGAAGAGCAGGCTTTGATAGATCCCTGTTGATTAAATAAAACAGGGTGCCCACTCACACCTGATTGTCATCCCATTGATAGAAAACACTTGACTCTAATTTCACCTTCAAATTAACTGCTAATCCTAGAGGTTTACATACTTTTGCCACTCACTAATATGTAATATTGGATCATTTTCTTTAATAAATAAAAGACCAAGTATAATATTTTTGTCTCATTTGTTCCCTGGTTCTCTTTATCTACTTTTAGGACTTGTGTGAAAATGTGATGATGTTTTAGGTCATATTTATGCAGAAATACAGAAAAGGGTTCACTAACTGTCAAGCACCACTGTATATCCAGATATAAACATGCAGACAAATGTTATTAGATTTCTGTGTAAGTCAGGAAGTAACACAATGCTCCACACAAGGTTGATAATTAGTGTACTTGGTATCAGATCAATTACAAATTTCTGGATAGTAACATGTGATCTAAGGTGTTACAGAATGTGTTGGGTAACGAGGGAGCAGAGCTGTCAACTGATCATCGCTTGAGTGATCTTTGGATGAGTGCAGATTGGCAAGGCTGACAAGCAAGACTGACGTATTCCCTTATGGCATGGAAAGAAAACCTGTTACTAATGTAGGAGTATAAGTACCTTAACACTGTTCATGAGTGAATACAAAAGGGAGTGCAATACCGACATACAGATAGTGATCTGAAAAAATGTCAGGATATTGAGAACAATATATCACAGGCGGCAGTTTTGGATTCACTATTTATGTTAGTCTTAGTTTTTTGTATATATCAGTCTACCTATCCTCACCTATGGTCATGAGATGTGGGTACTGACTGACAGAATAATGTGACAGGTAGTACAAGCAGAAAATTGTTTCCTTCACTGGACTACTCTACTTGAGGAAATTTGGCAAATCAGAAGAACTTCAGAATATAGTCAAACAAGTTTTAGAATTAAGAGCTGTTCCTGATGCACCCTACTGGACCCACATCAATCTAACAACTAAATTGTTAACATTTTGGAAACCCTCAAAAGAGGCTGACATCTGTAACTGTGGATACAGAAATCTGATCTGACACCCGTAGCGTGCTGCTACCATAACAAGTGATTGGAAATTGAGATAAGATGTCATTTCTTTGTGTGTAGGCCCACAGATACCACTGCTCAAGACCAGAGGGTAAACCTGCCAAAACACTGATGTGACTCATCATATCTATTTCCATTCAGTGAATATGTTTTACTCACAGAATGAGTAAGCATGCATAATGAAAACAGATATTACAATATAATTTCAGAAAGGTGCATATCAGAAGTTATGCTGCACTTCTTGAAACTCAGAAAATACCTAAAATGTCACCCCTACCCCCATGAACCCCGCTAACACTGTTTGGAGATTTATTTGTCACATTACAGAATAAATAGTTGGTTCTATTTCATGTTCTGCCAACCTACAATGTTGGAAACTACCCAAAGGATGCAGCCGGCACATACAAAAGGCAACATGTGCTATTTTCACTTTACACTTTTTGTAGCTCACTCAGGTCTGTAGCCATCAGTGTCACTTCTATTGAAGCCTTGTTGTTGCAGTACCATATAGTTTCGGGCGGTGCATTTTGATGTGTGACTCAAGCTAGCTCTGGGCAACTAATAGCTTTCTGCCGTACCAAACCTCATGGTCTTTTTTAACAACTGAAAAAAAAACCTTGCCTTTCCAGTATAGGTACCAGAGGAAAAAAGGAAAGGTACAAAAGTATTTTCCTATATATCATGGGTTCATGAATCTATTTGAAAAAATTCATCAAAAGTACAATACGGCTGTATTACACTAAGCCATTTTTCTGTTATAGAACAAGGTATTCTTGCATTACTTTGGCTGGAAAAAACCATTCTACTATAACACAGGTGTCATCACTGAGTTCTATCAATGACCTCGTGTGAGGCAGTGAGTAACCTCAGTAGAGGAACGCGGAACACTGACGCGGGATTGTGCGGGGATATGGCAAAACCAGACTCATAAGCGATTTACCAGGTTGGAATCATCTTTGCAGTCGTGGGTGCTTTTCTAAAAGTTTTACAGCCTTTTCCCACCTTATTTTTCTGAGGACTTAGGTTTTGGTGACGTTTTGTATTAACTTTCCATCGACAACTTAATAAAGAATTGCATTGGACTATCCGCTGCAGGCTTACCTGCGGCTAAAACCAATCTTCAATTGGCACCCCACAACACCATCGAAGCTAAGTACCTTTCATTTATTATTGAATTTAATTGTGTAACATGGCTTCTGCTGCGCTGTTCCTGTGCAGAGTGAGGAATGTTTAGCTATTATTCTTCCCGTCATTAGTTTAAAAAATTTCATTCTGATAGGTGGAGGCTTAAACTAGTCTGCGGGAGAAATTGTAGTTTTATAGGTGCGCAGCCAGACATTAGAGATGGCTAGCTCAGATTCAGCTTAGCAGATCTGGATGCCCACAGGTGTAGTGAGTTAGGCCCCCACCCCAGCAGCACCCTCGCAGCAGGGCAAGTGGGTGCCGGTTCGACGACGTAGTCGTAAGGTATCCCAGAGAGCCCACTATTTACCTGTTCACGTGTCCAACAGGTTTTACTCTCCTCAGTGATTGCAACCCACTGGCAGCCTGTGAAGAGCTCTGTCATAGGTGACTCCTATTTTACGACACGTGAAACTGCTTACCCCTTTAGGGACACCAGCAGCTAGGTTATCTGAGCCCCGGAACCCAGAGGGCCGGAACATTGTAACAAGTTTAGTGAAACTCGAGAGCCATAGATTTCTCTAGGATAGTTTTCAGGTAGGGGGCTAATGATATAACGCCCTTCTCGCAGGCAGAGGTTACTAAGGTAATTTTGTTAGAGGTGGTTTAGAGTGGCGAAGGCAATGTCCGATGCCGTAGTGTGCTTGGCCCCATCCCAATGCAGATGAGGTGACCAAGCTACAGCAGGGTATGGTCGACCTGAACTGCTGGCTGTCCAAGTGGTGCTCTGAAAACAACGTAGCCATAGTTTTTGACAAAGAGCTGGTTGTTACAACTAAATCCCAAGGCTAATTCGTTTGAAATACTGATCCATCCACACCACAAAACCACCATCAAAGCCACCATCAAAACCACACTCTTTCCAGCTTATCACTATTTACCACCCTCCAGGTCCTTATTCAGAATTTCTTCAGGAATTACCTAACTTTCTTTCCTACTTAGTACTTTCAACAGATACAGCTTTAATTGTGGGTGATTTTAATATTCACTTTGACAATGAGCAGGATCCACTTAAAATTGCTTTTGAGTCCATCTTAGAATCCATGAGTATCACTCAGAATGTGATAGATCCAGCCCAACACTGTAAACATTTAATATTAACATTTGATATCAATATAGATAACCTTTATGTTTTTCCGCAAAGCGATTTGATTTCAGATCACTATCTTTTAGTATTTGAGCTATCTCTAATCAATAAAATCCTTCTGCCTCATTATCACATCAAGCGCACTATTACATCTGCTGACCAATTAGAATGTGTGTTTCGCTCAACCCTGGATATGATTGCTCCTGCTAGGGTCAAGCGCATTGGGGAAAAACGGCTAGCACCATGGTATAATGACCACACCCATACCTTAAAGCAAACAACGCGGCGCCTAGAGTGGCAGTAGCGCCATAGTAAATTGGAGGTATTTAAGATTGCTTGGAGGGATAGCATGGCAGAGTATAGGCATGCCCTTGCTAAAGCTGCATATTTTTTAGAATCTTTTACACCAATTACTAATACTGAACTAATCGCACTGCTCAGCTTGTCTAATTCATCAACGTGTTTAGATTAGATCCAATTCCTATACGTTTACTTAAAGTAATACCTAGTATTATAGAGCCACTGTTAGTTATTTTAAATTCATCCCTTACCTTTGGTTATGTGCCCAAAGGTTTTCTTTTAATGATGCAGAGAAACTGGTTTTTGCATTTATAACCTGGTTACCAGTTAAATTCCGCATTGATTACAAAACACTTCTTATAACTTATAAAGCTCTACATTTCCTGGCCCCAGATTATCTGAATGAACTCTTAGAGTCTTACAATCTAGTCTACTTCGTTCGCAGGGTGCAGGACTTCTTTTAGTTCCTAGAATTAAAAAAGTCACAGCAGGGGAAAAGGCTTTCTTATACATGGCCCCACAACTATGGAATAAACTACCCACTTTAGTTCAAGACTCAGACATTCCAACTTTTCAAAGTCATAGGCTATAAAGACAACTTATTAAACATACAAAGGCTTTGGGATAGATTTAGCTGGGGATGCATGGCTTGGGTCCACTGGGGCTGGAGCCTGGAGTATGTCGGCCTCCTGCATGCCTTGGTCCGTTAGAGGGAGTGTCGGTGTAGGCGGTCTGGCTGAACTTGGGCTTCGGTCTCTTATCTTGACTTGTGCATCCTTGCCTTAGACTAAGGGCAGAGCTGGGGGTTCCTAGTCAGAGTGATAGGTGATTAGAGACGTTGGGTTGCTTGTCTTCTGCACCCGTGGGGTTGCCGATGTCTCGTGATCCCCTTGTGGCGGTGTTACCTTCCGGTTCATCCACTTTCTAGATATGATGATATAGGAATGCTGTCGGGGGTCTCATGCCAACATGGCATCAGTGTTGTTAATAGGACATGTGCTCTTAATCGATAACTAATTACCATTTTCTGTTTTCGCTCTTGAGCTGTGTTTCCTTTTTGTTGTTTTTTTTTGCCGGGGTTCGCCCACAGAGACGTTCATCCGGTTCAGCTTAACTCCAAACTGCTTCTGGTCATCAGCTCCAAAGTCCCACCATTACCCGGGCCACACCAGAGGGCAGTAAACTCTCTCCCTCCCTTCGGTTATCTGGGGACCGAAGTGCCGGCCAACGACTTTCCTGCTTAGACTCAGGATCCTAGAGTGACCCTGTGTATCGGACTACTAATGCCGATGTGATATTTACCATTTTATTTGGGTTATTATGGGGACGAAGTGCCGCCAACGACTTCCTGCTTAGACTCAGGATCCTAGAGTGGACTCTGGTATCGGAATACTTTTAATGACGAATGTGCCATCGGTACATTTTATTTGAAATACGACTCCATGACGGTTAGTTTAGATAAATAGTTTTATTCTTCGATTATCATCTAAGCCACCCAAGGAGGTGGGTCCCTTTTTGAGTGCTGGTCCTCCCAAGTTTTCTTCCTCATAAGGCTTAGGGGAGATTTTCTGCGACTGTCGCCATAGGCTTGCTCATTTGGATTGACGTAGTTATTAGGAGATAATCTACAATTGTAACGTTGCTTTGAGACAATGCTCATTGTAAAAAGCGCTATAGAAATAAATCTGACTCGACTTTATCCAGTATTTACGATATTTCATGCCATTTTCAAGCAACGAATCATCTTTATAATTTTTTCTGGTTTTCGGATTACAAAGAATAGAAAGAGGCTGCTTACAAAGCCTTGGGCTTTAGAATCATTAAATCAAGAGAAGGTTAATGATGAACCTTTTAAACATTTGAAAGGTTTCTGCACTGGAAATGTTTTAATTTATTTTAAAAATTGGAAGTAAGTGTTCTAGTGAAGAACACAACATAATAAGTGGAATAAGACGGGAATTTGGCCAGAATTATTGAAATTTTTTTCATTTGCATTTTGTGAATCTATTCAGGACACCTGAGAGTCATTTATTTTGGACGGTAAAGCTACAATATTTTAAATGAATTGTTGCTCTATTGTTCCAACTAAGATAACATATTTCAGACTGAGTGTAAAAATGTTGATTAAAGCAATGGAAAAATATGTATTTTTTTTTCATGAGGACTCAATAAAAAGTATTTTTTAAATATAATCAACCAAACAAGTACCATTTTACTGCCTAATAGGATTTAAAGCAATAACAGAAAGCGTAAGTAATTTTCCCAGAAAATTATACAGACGTTATATGCAGAGACTTTAAAGAGGAAAGGTCAGACAGTCAAATACTCTAGTGATTAACATATTCAGAAAAGAAACAGATTGTGCTAGCTTTTGAGAAAAATGACAGCCTTGTAATAACGCTACCACTATTTATTCCTATACAGTACAGTTTTTCCTGAAACCCCCCACCCACCCCCGGCTGTACAGGACATTTTCTGGATAGCTTTTCTCTGAAATATGTTAGAGATTAAAACAACCTGAATTATACCCAACATTTCTGCTGTATAAAAAATAGCTAGGAATGAGAAATGTTCCCTTTAAAGCACATGGTATACATTACTGCATAATCTTACTCCAAATCAGAACACAGTGAGTCTGCAGAATCACCAAAGCTTGCAAGTAACAGAGTTAGAATTATCCGCAGTGGCAGGCATAGACGTGCCTGCCTCATTTCTCCCAAGGGACGGCCACTGTTTTCAAAAGTTGCTATGGCAACCTTACGATTCTGGTGGGCTGTTTGTTACATGGAAGCAGTGGAGTATACAGTTGTGTTAAAAAGTTTGTGAAACCCTTTTAGGAATGATTATATCTTCATAAAGATGGACCTAAAAAAATCAATGGATGAGGTACTACAAGTAGATAGAGAAAGAGAACCCAAGTAAACAAATGACAACAAAAAAACAGTATTAGGAAAATATCCAAATAGACATTATATTAAGTGGCAGAAGTATGTGAACTCTAGGATTCAAGCAAATTAAATTGAAAGTGAAATTATAGGTATGGTGTTTCAATCATGGGTTTATAAGTCAGTAGTTTGAGTGGTTGCCTGTGTTTTTAATGATAAGGATCATTTCAAGTCTGACCGTCACAATAAATTTGTGATTATTGCAATGCACAAAAAAAAGCACAAGGACATTTCGTCCTAGGCAGGGTGGGCTTTCCAACCACTGACATGGCTGCAATTATATCAAATTCTAAAGGAAGTTATCAGGATATTTGTCTATGAAATTAATCTCAGTCGGTCATGCAGCAAGCCAATGACCCTAAGCACACAAGTTGGTCTACCATAGAATGGTTAAAGATAATTAAATTTAATGTTCTGGAATGGCAAAGTCACAGGCCTGTCCATAATCCAACAGAACTGAAGTGAGCAGTTCATGTAAGGAAACCCACCAACATCGTAAAGTTGTTCTGTATGGAGAAATTGACTAAAATTCTTCCAAACCGATGTGCAGGACTGATCAATAGTTTCAGGAAGTTTAGTGGCCCACCAGATACTGAAAGCAATGGTTCCCTTATTTTTGCCACTCACAGACATGTCATATTGGATCATTTTGCCCAATAAATAAATGACCAAGTTTTTTTGTTTAATTTCCTTAGCTTGGTTCTGTTTGTCTACTTTTAGGACTTGTGTGAAAATGTGATGTTTTATGTGATGGTCATATTTATGCAGAAAATATATAAAATTCTAAAGTGTTTACAAACTTTCAAGCACTACTGTATATGGTTTCTTTCCTACAGTCACTGGCCATTTTGTCAGACACACTTACCATATAGGTGTATTGTTGGGATGCACATAATGTCAGACAATCTCTGTCTATCTGATAATGGAAAGAACCACCACCGGACCACCAGTGATATGTGTTGAGTGGTGGATCATTCTTGGAAGATCAGTGTTATTGACATGATATTGATATAGTAATGTTTTGACACGAATATATCAGATGCAGTAGTGTTGGTAGTCTATTTAAACAGCTCAATGTACATGTGAATAGTCTATCAACCAAAAATATTTAGCTCAAAGAGAAATTTACATTAGTGAACAACAATAGTAAAACAAATTGTGCAAGAGAAACGTCATGGTCTTTAACAGTATTGACCTGAAGCCTACAAGAACAAAGGGATTCTGATAGAGTAACTTGAGTGTTGTTGCAACTTCTAGCCAATGCAAAGACATAAATGCTTAAATAAATAAAGACAAAATATATAGTCACTCTCTACTTCTCTATCCCTCCCTATGTCTCTCTGTCTCTGTTTGTGTATTCCCAAAGGCAACTGCACTTGCGAGACAGGTGCTGATTTGATTGCTCAGATTGACAGGCCTGTATCAGGAAGAAAGAAAACTCTCCTTCTCGCTTTATTCCTAAATCACTCTGTCTGTCCATCCTTCTCCTTGAGGGTGACAAGAAGTTCAAAAGGAAGATTGACGTTATGGAGAGCTCATTCAATTATACCTCAGGAACAACAAAAAGTGGGACAGACAGAGAGGGAGAAATGTCACATTGTGCCTTTGCAATTTTATTCTGTTTTATTTTAATTATTCTCTGACAAGCAACATTATTTTGAACCTTTCACAACACACACACACACACACACACACACCTAACACATTCAACAAGCGATTTTGTACCATCTCTTTTATACAGTCGTTATGAAAAAGTTTGGGCACCCATTGATAATTTTCATGATTTAGTTTAGTTTATAATCATGGTGTTGAGATCAGCACTTGAGTGAAAATATATTCATATAGCAGAATGGAATGACACACAGTGATATTTGAGAAGTGAAATGAAGTTTATAGGATTCAGAAAAATGTGCAGTAATTATTCAAACCAAAATTAGTCAGGTGCAAAATTTGGGCCACCCCACAGAAAAATTACTCAAATTTGTAGGATCCTTTCTTTGTAAAAATAAAGCCGACTAAAACATGCCTACAGCTTACCAGTCTGGATTCTGGTGAAGGTGCTTTGGACCATCTTTCTTAGAAACATCTCAGTTGCAGTCAGGTTTGATGGTTTCCAGCAGGACAGCCCACATTTTCAGTAATATTCATGTCTGGGGAATGAGATTGGCCATTCCAGAAGTTGTACTGGTTCCTCTGCTTGAATGCCTTAGTAGATTTTGAGCAGGGTTTGGGTCGTTGCCCCCTCGGTGCAACGTTTGTCACTGATTTCTTGAAACATTGTTCTCAAGAATTGGAGATGATTAACTGGAATCAGGCGAACCTCAAACTTTAATAAGATTCCTCGTACTGCATGGCCACACCAGTCCCCACAGCATGATGGAACCGACACCAAAAACATTTTACTGTGGGTAGCAAGTGTTTGTCTTGGGATGCGGTGTTCTTTTTCCGCCCCTTGTTAGTCCAAAATAAATCTCGTTTTTTAGTTTCATCAGTCCACGGCACCTGATTTCCAAAATGAAGCGGATTGTCCAAATGTGCTGTAGCACACTCAAGTGACTCTGTTTGTGGGTTGTCTGCAGAAAAAGGCTTTCTCTGCATTACTCTCCCATACAGCATCTCATTGTGCAAAGTGCGCTGTATAGTTGAACGATGAACAGTGACACCATCTGCAGAAGATGAGGTTGAGGTCTTTGGAGGTGGTCTGTGGCTTGACTATGACCTTTATCCCATCATTCGCCTCTGCCTATCTGAGGATTTTTCTTGGTATGCCAATCGAGAGTTCCTTAGCTTAGACTGTGCCTGTGGTCTCCATTGCCTCACTATGTTCCTAACAGTAGAAACGGACAGCTTGAAAATCTTGAAGAGAGCTTTCCCTTCCCTGAACCGATGTTGAACAACCTTTGTTCTCAGGCAATTGAGAGTTGTTGAGGCTCCCATGTTGCCACTCTTAAGAGAGATTCAAAGAGGAGAAAAAAACCCAATTGGGCCACCTTAACCCTTTCTCATAGTTGGATTCACTTGTGTATGTAGATCAAGGGTCATTGAGCTTTACAAAACAAAATTTTGATGTTCCAATAATTAGTGCTAAAGGTATCAAATGACAAGGGTGCCCAAATTTATGCACCTGCCTAATTTTGTTTGAATAATTACTGCACACTTTCTGTAAAACCTATAAACTTAATTTCACTTCTCAAATATCATGGTGTTCATCTGCTATATGATATATTTACCTGAAATTGCTGAGCTGGACAACCAATGATTTATAAAGAAAAATCATGAAAATTATCAGGGGTGCCCAAACTTTTTCATACGACTGTATTACGTTGAACCAGACTTTGAATCACATACATAATTTTTTTATTTAAAAAAAGTCAAACTGCACTGAAAGCTATGCCAGGAACACATATCAGAGCCAAAACATGAACAATCCATCATAATGAAATGAAATACATGTCATTCATTAAATGACATCCTTTCTAAATGAATGGAGTAGACTGAACTCTTCAGTTAACCTAGCAAACCTCTGTGGCACTTATTAAGTAAGCGGTGCTATCTAAATTGATCAGAAAAAACAGTTTGTTTCCCTTTCAGAAAACTCATTCATTTAACTTAGTACCATACACCACAATATAATAATATCTGGAGTCTAATGTTGACAAGTTGACAAGATAAAGAAAGACTGCTTCACCAGCCAGGTAGCACTTTATTCACTCAACAGAGGCAAGGAACACAAGGAGAAGAAATTAACCATAGATTTTATAAGACATTATAAACACATCATGACACTCAGTGAAAGCCTCTACTCAAAAAGACTCACATGTTCTGAGCCTCTAAAAGATGGAGTTTATAAAATGTCAAAATACCGTTCTCTGAAGTGTACAGAATTCATGACATTTTTGTTTTCTGCCTATTGAGTAATGCAGTAATGTTGCCTTTTAACAAGCTTGGCATTAGTTAACAATATTTGACTGACTAACTTGTAATTACCAATATAACAATATTACGAAATTATAAAACTGGAGGCCTACAATTACAAAAGCAGTACAGAGCTGGCTAGCTAACTAGACATAGATTATACTCACTGACAGAGAAAAATATCAGATTGTTGTAAAACTCGGCATGCAGTTATGTCTCAAGCAGATTGTGAATGTAAATGATTACAGGTGTGATCTGATTAGACACTGCGTCTTGCCACAAGATAGCATAAAAGTGCTTCACTCTGCCCTATACAAAGGCTCTCAGGTGCTACTTTTGGGTAGTTTACCTCTTGGTGAGAGATTGTTAACTACTAGACATCCATCTATGATGCACTCGAAGACATATTGCCCAGTTAACAGACGTTGAGAGGGGGTGCATCATTGGACTGAGAGAAGCAGGATGATCATATCGACAAATTGGCAGCAGTGGTTCCATAATGACAAGCACACATGGTGAACAGGCTCCAGACAGCCCAAACAGTTTCATGAGCAGCTCCTACAGTTTCGTTGTCCACCATCCACACACAGGTGGCACCTTCACTATGAACCCTGATTCTGGCAAGACCATTTCCAGGCACTTAGCAGAAGGAAATTTGTTGTCACGGCACCCACTACGTGTCCTGCCATTGCCAGCCAGCCACCATCACCTTCGTTTACATTAGTGTCGTGAACGAGAAACGTGGACTGCTATAGACTGTAACCGTATCGTCTTTAGGGACAAATACAGGTTCTGTTTGGGATCTGATGACAGTCGGGTTCAAGTATGGAGGCCTCATGGTCAATCCTACCTTTGCTGTGAAGCGACACACTTCCCCAACTGCTGGTGTGATGATCTGGGAAGCCATCACATACCACAGTCAGTCACCCCTAGCAGTTATACAAGGGACACTAACACGTGTTGCCTCTCATGGCAGGGCTTCCCATTAACATTTTCAGCCTCCTTTTGTACAATTTTCCCCAACAAATGTATCCTTTCACTCTAATATAATAATCACACATATAAAGTTTCACTCGATTCCAGCAACTACTTCTTGATATATTATTTTTTTTGTCAGTGAGTGTATATAGAACACATAGTAACATAGCAAAGCTGTCACGGGAGCCGTCGAGGAATCAGGAGACACACGCAGGCCACTGGTTAGTGAGGTGGTTTTATTGCCAGCATACGGAGGGATAGGAGAGGTCGAGAACGATGGTGTGAGACAAGGTAGGAACATCGTGAATCCGCGAGGAGAGTGAACTGAGTGCGGTTTAAATACAGTTCGAGTGGAGTGGGAAAGTAGAAACAGGTGCGCGTGATCAGCAGGTGCCGCGGGCCGGGCGGCCAATGGGCGTGACAAAGCCCCCCCCCACGGAGTCCGAGTTGGAGCTAGGACTCCAACGAAGAATCCGCACGTGGGGTTCCGAGTCTGGGGGTTTTCTCGCCGGGCGAACCCCCGGAGGAGACCGACTGCAGTCGGGCGGCTGGCGAGCAGAGACGCCGACCGGACACTGGCGAGAGAGGGCGCCGACGGGAGGCTGGCAAGCAGAGTCGCGGACAAGAGGCTGGCAAGCGGGGTTGTCGACGGGAGGCTGGCGACCGCGGTCGCCGACGGGAGGCGGGGCCCGCTGTGTGACGGGGGCTCACCTGCCTTTCCGCCGATAGGGGGCGGCGTTGGCTTTCTTTTCTCAGGTTGAGACCCTGACGGTCAGCACGATCGCACAGGCATGATGAAGGCTGTGCGATCGCGTTATTATTATCACGTGCAGATCTAATCAAGCTGCTCGTTTGCTTTATGGGCAACGCCCACTGACTCAGGTATTTAAGATCCATCCTGAGTTCAGTCGGCTTCGCACCATACCACCTTGATGGGGGTACCACCATCGCCCATCCGAGCCCTCATTGCTTCCGGCTCAGACGTGTCTGCAGCGGACGCTTGCCGGTAATCGGAGTATTGTCAGGGAGAGTCGGTAACTGATTCTTTGAAGAGAATCAGTGATTGTACGGCTGGGAAAGCCGAGATGGTAACCGCCAGGGAATTAGACGCTAGACGCAGGGTCAGAATCCGTGTTTTTCGCGCTCCCTGTGCTGCATCACGCGGCTCCGCCGGAACACTCCGGGGCTTTACACACTCGCCGTTGACGGTGTTTCAAGCCCCCTCCTCGTTCTCTTTGCCGTTCCCGTTTCCTCATTTAAGGTACCTTTTCTCGCGCATTGTTTTCGGAAGGGCCGTGCCGTTGCCGCGCCGGCGCTGCTGTATTTAAGAAGGAGACGCTTTGCTGCTTCTCAGCCCCGTCCCGTCCTCGCATTTTAAAAAGGGAACGCTTCGCTGCTCCTCAGCCCCGTTCCGCTCACCTCGCTCCCGATTTGCCATTCTCTGCGCATGCATGGTATGGTGGCCAGCTTTGCGCGCGCCCTGTAGCTCCCTACCTTGTGCACGCCATGCGTGTAAAACCGTGACTCGCTTCGCTTTTTCGGGATACCTGCGAGCTTCTACGTTACAGCACGTCATCGCTTTCTCCTACTCTTCCGAGCTGCTGGTCGAGCGCACATGCATTCTCTGTTAAAGGGAGAGTGAGAGAAAGCGATTGCTCTCTTTTTCACCCGAGCAATTATTCCTCCACGTTTGCCACACACATATTTTAATGCAATGCCCAGTTGTTGGCATTCGTGTGAGAACTTAAATATTCACCATTCGTCCTCATTTCTAAGCCCACTTTAGGTGAAGCATTTAATATGGGTTTACCTCCCGTTTTGCATGCACACCACGTGACTCATTCTTTGGTCTCGTGGTTAGGGTCACGGACTCCGATGCCGTCGCTCGGAGTTCAATCCCACGCTATCTCACCGTTGACCCTCGGTGGCACAGCGTGCACCATTTGGCACTCCCCCTTACGGGGATATTAATATTGTTATCTATTTCAGTTCATTAATACCATCTGGAGCTAACTGCATTTGGGTCCTAAAACCCTTTTCTTTCGGGGTTTGCTTATACCATCTTGGCAACCCCGTGACACGCTGAGGGCTGGAGGGAAGCGAAACGGAGGCGGCGAGGTCCGCAGCGGCGGGGGACGGCGGCAGCTGCGACACACGCTGGAAGAGCTTGTTGAGGGACCAGCAAGCGTTGGTCCTCAGCGAGGGACACAACGACCTGAGCCACCTCCCCAAGCCGGGCACGGAAGTCGGCGAGCCGCCGTTCGACGGCAGAAGCAGGGTCAGTAGCCGCTGGCTCCATGTCGGCGGATTCAACTGTCACGGGAGCCGTCGAGGAATCAGGAGACACACGCAGGCCACTGGTTAGTGAGGTGGTTTTATTGCCAGCATATGGAGGGATAGGAGAGGTCGAGGACGAAGGTGTGAGACAAGGTAGGAACATCGTGAATCCGCGAGGAGAGTGAACTGAGTGCGGTTTAAATACAGTGCGAGTGGAGTGGGAAAGTAGAAACAGGTGCGCGTGATCAGCAGGTGCCGCGGGCCGGGCGGCCAGCAGGCGTGACAAAAGCATACCTTGCTCCCACATGGCCCTTCACTTCCATTCTTATTTCATTCTTCACTTGTTCTTATTCACCCATTTTCTGTTCACATGCACTGGTATCCACACAGATGATTACACTCACAGACATTTAAATGCTATACACTATCACTTTCATTGCAAAGTTTCAACAATGCTGTATGAGGTTACCATGCACTTGCTCCTGACTCCATTACTGCTACTGTGAATGAACCCAGCTCTGTTTTTGGACTCTGTTTGTGCCTTATGTTTTGCTTATATTGCCTGGTTATACTGTCACTCTTTGTTTTTAAACTCCGGACTGTTTCTGACACTGATTTTGCTCAGCCCTTTTGTGCCTCTGTTTGGTTTTATAAAATAAAGCATATTGGAATCGACTCCCTGCATTCACCTCACATTTCTGGCAAAACCATGGCAGAAAACATCTGAGGTAGCAGAAGCTGCATGAATCACAGACCCGATTGCTGCACATGATCAGCTGCCAGGATGGCAGGGGCAGCAGTTAGCAAAGATTTCACTGTCCAACACGAAGCTCCCAGACCCTACATTCCATCCCAGCACTTGCACCTGGTTCTCAACCCTGGATATTCAGTTACGCAGGGGGAGTAAGAAGCCAGATTCCTGTTTCATTGGCCTATTTACTGTGATAAAACAAATCAATGAGGTCACATACCATCTCCAGCTCCCCTGACATTTCTGGAAAGCCCTGCCCTTCCATGTGTCCCTGCTCATGCTGACAGTCCCAGGCTTCCTGTATGAAGATACTGCCGCACGTTCCCAAGTCAGGGAGATTGATGGTGCCAGTGCCTACCGTAAATCTCTTGAGGAACACTGTTTTTAAACATTGCAGTTATTTTCTCATGCATTTGGTGACAAACTGCAGATCATCTGTCCAGCTTTGCTCCTCAAAGACTCAGCGTTTCATGAATACTGCTTTTGTACCAAATCATGATTACAATCACCTGTTGACATCACCTGTTTGAAATCACATCAATATTTAGCTTGTTTGCCTCATTACTAGCCCTAAATCACCATGTCCCAATTATTTTTAATGTGTTGCAGGCCTGAAATGCAGGAATGGATGCATATTACAAATGAATAACAAATGAAGTGAAGTTGACCAGACAAAACGAATATGAAATGTCTTGGGTTCATGCACTCTGAAATGAAACAAAAGTAAAAGTAAATGTAAGACACAATGCATTTTTTAGTCTGCATTTTCCATACCCTTCCAACTTTTTCTGAATTGTGATTGTCTACCTACAAAGTATATGGTCCATGTACCTCACATAATGACCAGCATTTGTTCATAATTACTAGAGTTTTGTACCTAATAAAGTCTAAACACACAAAGAAAAGAAAAGCAAAGCACCCCGTTTTACCCTTGCTTATCTTGGTCAGGCTTGTGGGAGAGGGGAGGGAACCCATCCTCAAATGCATCCTCAAATTCACTAGTCAAAGTCAGAGTTACACTGGACAGGGCACCAGTCTATTACAGGGTTTGGCAAACACATCACTCAGGAACTGCCTTTCCAGCAGCTGGCTCTTACCACTGAGTCATTATAGCTGATATCATCTTACAATAAAAGAGTATATTATGTGGGTAGTTTAAAATTAAATTAATGAAGCATCTGGAAAGTTGTAACTGGATTCTGGATGACATATAGAACAATGAACTTAATAAATCAGAATTGTTCATGTCATATTTAGGGAAGTTTGACAGATAAAGAGGATAAGAATAAAGCTCATCAGTGTCTTTTCTTCACAGGATTCCATGTTAAGATATTTCTTCTGACAATAGGGAGAACAAAGGCAGAGCAAGAGAGATAGAACAGGGAACTATAAGTTAAGTCTCTTCAGACAGGGAGACAGAGGGATTCTATTTATAGCAATTACTGTATATTTATTTAGCCGAATACACATACATCAATTATTAATTATAAGTCAGTTATTAATTATCAAGTGGCACAGACTGATCTTGATGTGCAGATGTTGCTAATGAATCTGAGTTTCCTCTTCTACGTTAATGCAATCCTATGAAGCAACAAGACATGCTGTTTTACATATATTCTTAATATATTACTACAGTACAGTATGTTGTTTATATACACAATGTGGCAAATGTTTGTGTAGATCTAACATCTGAACACATTGAATTGCTTTGCAGCTGTAAAAACGTATTTTTGGGAAGGCTTCTGACTACAGTTTGGAACATGATTGAAAAATTTACTACCTTTCAACCACAGGAGAATTAGTGAGATTAAACACTGAAATAAGTTAATAAAACCTGGATTGAAATTGGTGTTATAATTCATTTCACATATTTTGGATGGATTTTGAGGTCAAGGCTCTATGCAGGCCTCTCAATTTCTATCACAACAACCTCAGAAACACATGGCTTGATAGCACACTGGAACATGAAATGAGCTTCTTCAAACTGTTTCCACAAACTTGGAAGCACACACATCTTTAGAAAGTTATAATGTACTGTATTGTTACGATTATTATAAAAACAAACCACCTGAACCATTAAAACCAGGTCCAGGCATTATTCTTCCTCCACCAAACTTTACTGTTGTCCTTACTGTAACCAACTGTAGCATCCTCCTGGATTTCTGTTAAACCAAATTCAGCCTTTAGCCTGGCAAATGGTAAGATGCTAATACAGATAACATGTTTCCACTGCTCCAGGGTATAATTTCATTTTTCTTCAGACCACTCCAGCCAACACTTGGCCTTGGGCATGATGGGCCTGTAATCACAGCCTATACAGAGTCTGACAAATAGTCCTCTGGTGAACACTGCTTCTAGACACATTTTGGAACTCTGTAGTGGGTTGTGTAACTCAAGTCAAATTATTTTGTCCTTTCTATGAAGTTTGGCATACAGTGGTACAGTGGTGCTTGAAAGTTTGTGAACCCTTTAGAATTTTCTATATTTCTGCATTAATATGACCTAAAACATCAGATTTTCACACAAGTCCTAAAAGTAGATAAGGAGAACCCAGTTAAACAAATGAAACAAAAACAAAACTATTATACTTGGTCATTTATTTATTCAGGAAAACGATCCAATATTAACATATTAGTGAGTGGCAAAAAGTATGTGAACCTTTTGGCTTTCAGTATCTGGTGTGACCCCCCCTGTGCAGCAATAACTGCAACTAAACATTTCCTGTAACTGTTGATCAGTCCTGCACACCGGCTTGGAAGGAATTTTAGCCCATTCCTCCATACATACAGCTTAAAACTCTGGGATGTTGGTGGGTTTTTTCCTCCTCAACATTAAACTGCTTCAGGTCCTTCCACAACATTTCGATTGGGATTAAGGTCAGGACTCTGACTTGGCCCCTTCCAAAACATTAACTTATTCTTCTTTAAATCAAACCATTCTTTTGGTAGAACAACTTGTGTGCTTAGGGTCGTTGTCTTGCTGCATGACCCACCTTCTCTTGAGATTCAGTTTCATGGACAGATGTCCTGAGACATTTACCTTCAGAATTCTCTGATATATATATTCAGAATTCATTGTTCGATAAATGATGGCAAGCCATCGTGGCCCAGATGCAGCAAAACAGGCCCAAACCATGATACTACCACCACCATGTTTCACAGATGGAATAAGGTTCTTATGCTGGAGTGCAGTGTTTTCCTTTCTTTAAACATAACGCTTTTCTTTTAACCCAAATAGTTCTATGTTGGTCTCTTCCGTCCACAAAACATTCTTCCAATAGCTTTCTGGCTTGTCCATGTGATCTTTAAAAAACTGCAGATGAGCAGCAATGTTCTTTTTGGACAGCAGTGGCTTTCTCCTTGCAACTCTGCCATGCACACCATTGTTGTTCAGTGTTCTTCTGATGGTGGACTCATGAACATTAACATTAGCCAGTGTGAGAGAGGCATTCAGTTGCTTAGAAGTTACCCTGGGGTCCTTCTAAGCAACTGTTACAGGTCTTGCTCTTGGAGTGATCTTTGTTGGTTGACCACTCCTGGGGAGGGTAACAATGGTCTTGAATTTCCTCCATTTCTACACAACCTGTCTAACTGTGGATTGGTGGAGTCAAAACTCTTTAGAGATGGTTTTGTAACCTTTCTCAGCCCGATGGGCATCAACAACTCTTTTTCTGAGGTCCTCAGAAATCTCCTTTGTTCGTGGAATGATACACTTCCACAAACATGTGTTGTGAAGAGCAGACTTTGATAGATCCCTGTTCTTTAAATAAAACAGGGGGCCCACTCACACCTGATTGTCATCCAATTGATTGAAAACACCTGACTCTAATTCCACCCTCAAACTAACTGCTAAGCCTAGAGGTTCACATACATTTGCCACTCACTAATCTGTAATACTGAACCATTTTCCTCAATAAATGAATGACCAAGTATAATTTTTTTGTCTCATTTGTTTAACAGGGTTTTCTTTGTTTACTTTTAGGACTTGTATGAAAATTCTGATGATGTTTTAGGTCATATGTATGCAGAAATA
This sequence comes from Ancistrus triradiatus, assembly GCA_025084515.1. Classification (NCBI taxonomy): domain Eukaryota; kingdom Metazoa; phylum Chordata; class Actinopteri; order Siluriformes; family Loricariidae; genus Ancistrus; species Ancistrus triradiatus. The sequence continues at coordinate 88,739 of JAJAGP010001704.1, forward strand.
TAGAATATATCAAGCTCCACTGTAACTGTATCTTTTGTATGGCAGTTGTTCAGTACGTTGGCAATGAACCCAATGTAAGGGTGAAAAAACTGTCATATGTCTTTGTTTCAGGCCAGATGAAAGCGGAACTGAAATAGGATTAAAGAAAAAGTGCCAGATATAATACATTTTTGTAAATGTTAGGGTCAGAGTGTGTGGGTTGGCGCGTGCGCAAGTAGTTATTTTTAAACAAGACCGTGTGGTATCTTATAATTCTTATCACTTCACTCGTTTTTGACTGTCCAACTTCTAAAGCCTTGTTACTTTTAACACCTTCTTTTTCTTCCTGACACTTCTAATTTGTAATTTTCTTTTTCTCTCCTCAATAACACTGACCTCTCCTGTCTCTTCTTCACATTATCATTCTCTGTAAAACATGTCACATAGTTGCTCCTTTATAAAAAATTCGTGAACCCTTTAGAATTTTCTGTATTTCTGCACAAATATGACCTAAAACATCATCAGATTTTCACACAAGTCCTAAAATGATCCTGAATGATCCAATATTACATATTAGTGAGTAGAAAAAGTATGTGAACTTCTAGGATTAGCAGTTAATTTGAAGGTGACATTAGTGTTTTCAATCAATGGTGACAAATTTAGGTTCTTTTTGGGATCCAACGATGGCTGGGTTTGAGTATGGAGACCACATGGTGAGCCACACTGCCCCAACTTTTGGTGTGATGACCTCTGGAGCCATCGCATATGACACTCGGTCATACCTAATAGTGATACAAGGGACACTAGCAACTCTGTCCTGTGCGATATGTGCAGGACAACAGGATAATGCTTTCTTACACACAGCAAGGGTTTCCCAGGAATGTTTCTGCTAGATTGCAACACTTCCTTGGCCTGTCCGGTCGACAAATTTATCACAAATTTATCTGTTACACCAGCTTCAGCAACCTATGAATGTGCAGGACCTACAGGCCCAGCTGCATCATCTGTAGGCAAAATGTGCCACAGGATACCATACAGAACCCGTATGCCTCCACTGCCCAACCGTATCTTGTATCCAGGCTAGAGGCGGCCTAACAAAGTACTAGAGCCACCTGTCAACATATTCTTTCACTCTAATATTTTAATCACTTACATATATCACAGTTACATTCAGATAACATTTTATTTTAGTCCAACAACTTCTTCTTGGTGAGATATTTCTTTTTTGTGAATGAGTGTATGACCCACATGTCATAAAAAAGTAGATATAAGAGAACCCAATTAAACAAATGAGACCAAAATGTTAAAGGAAAATTATCAAATTGTATATACCTTTGATTGGCAAAAGAATATGAATATCTAATATTAACAGTTTATTTGAAGGTGAAACTAGAGAGTGGAAGTATACCATGGCACGACCAAAGGAGATTTCTGAGAACTTCAGTAAGAGGGTTATTGATACTCATCAGAATGGAAAATGCTGCAATGTTACTCTTAAAAGATTTTGGACACCACCAATCCACTGTCAGACAACTTGTGTGCAAATGGAGAAAATTCAAGACCATTATTCCCCTCACCAAGAGTGGTCAACCAACAAACATCACTCCAAGAGCATAGCATGTAATCGCCCACAAGGTCACACAGGAACTCAGGATAACCTCTAAGCAACAAAAGGCATCTCTCCCATTTGCTAATGTCATGTTCCTGATTCCACAATCAGGAGATCACTGAACAATAATAATATGCATGACAGGGTTGCAAGTAGAGAGCCACTGAAGAACATTTCTGCCCATCTGCAGATCACTAAAGATCACATGCTTGCCATCATTGAGGGAAAAATTTATTCTGAGTTATACCAGGAAATCTTAAAAGAAAATGTAAAAATGTCTGTTCTTGAAGCGAATATCAAGAGAAGAAGGGTCATGCAGCATGACAACAAAACTAAGCATACACATTGTTCAGCCAAATAATGGTTAAAGACGATTTAAGTTTATGATGTTTTGGAAAGGCCAAGTCAAAGTCCTGACCTAATTCCAAAAGAAACATCATGAATAGATTTGAATCAAGCAGGTTCATGTAAGGAAACTTGACAACATCCCAGAGTTGAAGTTGCTCTGTCTAGAGGAATGACTTAAAAATCCTCCAGCTGATACAGTTACAGAAAACATTTAGCTGTGGTTATTGCTACACAAGGGGACATACCTGACACTGAAAGCAAAGGTTCACATTTTTTTCCGCTCAGATATGTAACTGTTTACTTTCTGTATCAGACATGTTGTCTTTATTTTTTTATTTTATTTATTGTACTTATTTTATTTATATGAATCTACTGCTGACTAATATGAGCAGGTACCCATCCCAGCCAGTCATTATAGTAATGCCACTGGTTTAAGAACTGTTCATCTATAATTAGTATTAATTAATGTATGTCTTTCAAAACGAAACACTATGTATAACACAGAAATCCCACCCACCCACCCACCAAGTCTGTTCCATTAAACCAAAATAATGCTACACAGCATCCACCGTCTGAGTCCAACCATCTCCCTCTCTGTCTTTCCCCATCCACCCACATAACTCTCCATTCACTCCTCCACATCCTAAGTACTCCTAAGTAATCCTAAGGTACTAAGCAGGGTGCCAACCAGAACCTCACTTCCCACTTACAGACATAAATGGCACAGGAACTGTATTATATATAAGTACTATATACTCACACATATGTGTGTGTGTGTGTGTGTGTGTGTGTGTGCATGGTGTGTTGTGTTTGTAAAATCACTACAATAGTAATCAATAGTATTACAGTAATCAATGATCTATAGCTCAGTTTAACATGCTACAGGCCCTCTGCGATGCTGGTAATTCACATCTTTCTAACTAGGAGTCTACTTGAGATGCATGTCTATAGAACACTGTTGTAGCAGCATGCTGATGCTCTGTGTTCCTCCATCTGCAACATGAATGATATTGATAAACTAGAGAGGCAGAGAGGGCTAAAATTAGCACCAGCCTGAATGATGCACTCACCACAGTACACACACTACAGACACACCTGGTAAACATGTTTTGGGTTTTGGGAACTTTCCTTAGACATAATGATTATTGTAGCTAATTAATACTAAAACTACACCTAACGTTAACATCAGTAACCTAAAGCATATGTTTGACTCGTTTGGTTTTTCAAAAGAAAGTTGCAGTTTCTGTGAAAAAGCCGTTTTCATCATGGGGATCTGGCAAATGTCCCCACGAGGCAATAAATGTCAGCTCTTTTTATCCTTGAAATGCAGAATTGATGAAAATGATTAGAAGGTGGGAGGTAAAGGCATGTCTAGGGTGCAAATGTGTGTCTGTAGAAATACAAGCTGCATGCACAAATTAGTGATTACTTAATGGTTACGTTTGAGACACAGCTTGTGCTGAATCAATTCAATACCTGACACTAAACATGTGCACTTGTACTTTGTATGTATTCTGAGGGGTAAATTGCTGTCATTCCTTCGTAGTTATGATACACTTCATGTGTTATTTCTTCCTTCAAACTTCTGGCATTGTTAGCTATGTAAATGGCCATGTAATGTTCTTGCAAATATCCCAATTTAGGCCCTCAATCTGAGCAGGGGAGGCTGCTTCTGTGAGTGTAGAGAGGCAGAGGTGTGTGTGCATAAGGGCACAAAAATGGAGTACATCTGTGGGTGGCCAGTGAAGGGTTTTCAAGCTAATTATCTGTTTGGACAAAGATCAAACACCCCACAGTGGGAAATTCATGCTCAATATGTCTGTCAAACAGTTCTCTCTTTGCAAGAGTAACTCTCTTCCTGCTGGGGAAGAAAAGAAAAAAAGGAGACTAATTGAATACAAGAAAATGACCAGAAAATGCTAATTAGAAATTAATTTGGGATCAAAGATTAGAAATAGATAAATAGTAGGAAAATGGTAAATAATAGAAAGAGGGGTGCATTTTGAAATAACCCAGTTACAGACAAAAACTGTGGTAGCAGAAACAAACTTTTGATGTGTATTAATTCAGATACACATTTAAGATGCACAATACTTGGGTCGCTAATTGTATTACACTGCAGCTGCATGCAATACCTTGCTATTTGACTAGTCAGTGGGGGAACTGGAGGAGGAATGTCAAATCCTGCTGCTGCTCACAATACTATGTTTCTTAAGTAGGATTTTGTGAATCATTACCTGTCACTTTTGTTCATGCAACTCGCTAGTGATTTGTGTCGTGTAATGTTGCCTCTGAATCATGCTGCCATAATTTTCTTTTTGTAGCTGTAGATTTGGTGAGAGAATTTTATATGGGTGACTATATTCTCCTTCATACACTAGTCTGTTGGGCTGTTTGCTTAACTGTGCTTCATAAAAAAAAATTATAAGAGGTTTAAAACACACACTGTTAGGACAGTGTATTTTATTCCAGCCTTTCAATGTAATCAGTCCCCACTCAGTCTGGTTAGGTTGTTTTTATGACATAATATAAAAAGACACAATGTATATTTATACATCACATAAAAATGACATCATATAATGAGAAGTGAGATATATTATTGCTATTATAGACATAGACATTGATGTAACAACAATACATCACATAAAAACATCTCATAAAAACACTGCTGTGAAAACATTACATGTAGTTCTGGTGCAACCAGTTGCCATCAGAACCTCCCTAGTTTTTTTAAAATAGTATAATTGTCCGTTTGCTACCACCTCTAGGGGAAGTGGGCACATGCCACTATGCTGGCTTCTTCTACTGAAGAAGTCTAAGCACACTTTCAAACGAGTTTGTGCAGAAACTGGATGGTTGTCTGGGAGGACGATCTCAGCCTTTGCTCATGTATGTCATTTTAAGCATCCCATTGTTGCGAGATTCCTTTTTGGGACTTTTTCTGTCACAGCATCCTATAGGTGTGCTTGCACTGGTTATCACCGCAGCCATCCTTTGGCACTCTGAGAAAGCACTTTTATTTATTTTTTTAATTCTCATCAGTCATTGCATTTTAATCACAAGCTCAACTCAGAAAATGGTTGGGACAGTATGGGAAATGCAAATAAAAATTATATGCAGTGTTCCTTACATTTCATTTCCTATACTTTTTATTTCTTTGAAGACAGTATGAACCAAAGATATTTCATGATTTTTTTTCTTGTCAACTTCATATAATTTCATTTCAACCTCAAAACAATTCAATAATTTTCTTAGGCATTTGTTGATAAACTGGAGATCCTCTGCCCGACTTTTGCAGTTAGCTGGGCTGTATGGCTAGCCCAGCTAATGGGCCAAAAGGTGGGTATGCATGTGGTTGTGAATGTTTGTGTATATATACATATTTTATCAGTGTCAAACAACAGGCAGGAAGCGGGTGTAGGAGTCAAATGCAAGTTTAATGTATGCTTAGTGACAATCAGATTGGGTTTGCATTTACAGTGGGGCAAAAAAGTATTTAGTTCTTCTATTAAATGAGAAAAATGAGAAAAAAAAACATCCAGGAAATCACATTGTAGGATTTTTAAACAATTTAATTGTAAATCATTTCAATCATAAATCATTTACAATTAAATTGTTTAAAAATCCTACAATGTGATTTCCTGGATTTTTTTTTCTCATTTTGTCTCTCATAGTTGAAGTGTACCTATGATGAAAAGTACAGACATCTCTCTTCTTTCTAAGTAGGAGAACTTGCACAGTCAGTGGCTGACTAAATACTTTTTTGCCCCACTGTATACTTGGTCATTTATTTATTGAGGAATATGATCCAATATTACATATTAGTGAGTGGCAAAAGTATGTGAACCTTTTATTTCAGTACCTGTTGTGACTTCCCCTGTGCAGCAATGACTGCAACTAAATGTTTCCTGTAACTGTTGATAAGTCCTGCACACTGGCTTGGGGGAATTTGAGAACTCTGGGATGTTGGTGGGTTTCCTCACATTAACTGCTCGCTTCAGGTCCTTCCACAACATTTCGATTGGATTAAGGTCAGGACTCTGACTTGGCCATTCCAAAACATTAACTTTATTCTTCTTTAACCATTCTTTGGTAGAACGACTTGTGTGCTTAGGGTCGTTGTCTTGCTGCATGACCCACCTTCTCTTGAGATTCAGTTCATGGACAGATGTCCTGACATTTACCTTCAGAATTCTCTGATATAATTCAGAATTCATTATTCCATCAATGATGGCAAGCCGCCCTGGCCCAGATGCAGCAAAACAGGCCCAAACCATGATCGTACCACCACCATAGATAGGATAAGGTTCTTATGCTTACACTTTGATCGTGCTATGATACACTTCCACATACATGTTCTGTGAAGAACAGATATTGATAGATCCCTGTTCTTTAAATAACACAGGGTGCCCACTCACAACTGATTGTCATCCTATTGATTGAAAACCCCTGACTCAAATTTCACCTTCAAATTAACTGCTAATCTTAGAGTTTCACATACTTTTGCCACTCACTAATATGTAATATTGGATCATTTTCCTGAATAAATAAATGATCAAGTATAATATTTTGTCTCGTTTGTTTAACTGGGTTCTCTTTATCTACTTTTAGGACTTGTGTGAAAATCTGGTGAGGTCATATTTATGCAGAACTATAGAACATTCTAAAGGGTTCACAAACTTTCAAGCACCACTGTATATGTAAGTGGATAGATATAACTGTACAAACACACATACTGAATTGTGTGTATGTGTGTATACAGGGCATAAGAGTGCGTGGGAATGAGTGAAAAAAAAATAGAACAGGTGGCGAGGATTGAACCTGGACAGCTTGAGTGGGAGCCCAGCACTCTAGCAACTGAGCTTACTGAGGAGCGTATTGACCAAGGAAGAGAATGGGCTTTAAACTGCAACTAAAGAGCTGCGCAGCAAACAGAAACTTGCGCAGATAGAAACTGAAAGGACTCGTTCGAATGAGTCGACACCAGAAGTGTGAGTCGACTCTGTGAACAAATCGCAGGCAATACAAGCTAGAGTTTACTCAATGGTAGCGAGCTGGGCTCATGAAAGCAGAGGAGAAATGCTGAGAATAATACTGCCCTTGCACGCAGTGAATGAGGAACATAAGGAATGTGTGATCGCTAGTGCAAGCTCACAACACTACATAGCTTTATCCACTGAAAGTGTGGTGAAAGTAAGGAGCCAGTCGCACAGGAATCTGACCCTAACAAGTCCTTTTAACTTCAGACCTCACGATCTTACTTCAGAACCCCTCTGCAAAGAAGCTCTGATACCGTCTATTCCATAGATACCTTGCATCGCAGTGCTACAACATACCAAAGGTATGACGAGAGACATCCCTTTCAGGCCATCTTATATAGCCAGAAGGGCAAGTGTCTCTCATCAGGGCTCATCAACAGCACGCCTGCTGGGCATTGTCGGCGCAGGTGTGCAGGGGCTTGCCGTCTTAGCCCCAGCACGTTTTCTACACCTAATAGTTTGAATACGTGATAAGTCATTTACAGTAACCGTTGTAAACTTTCTCATGTACAAGCACTCACCTTCCAGATAACATAACAGGCTAAATTTTCCCACATGTTCCTCACATCAGCTGTAGAGTTTTGGTTACTTCAGAATTAAACTTGCTGTTTTTTGATGATTCAGGTTAGCAGTTTAAAGTAACACAATGAACTGTTGGAAATGTGCATTCAAAAGATATCTGGGCTAAAGTCAGGAGAAGGACATCAAAATGTATCTGAGACTTTAATTATCAATTTTATTATTAATTATTAAGTGACATCCAAAGCATTATTACTAAGTAGAAAGTGCATGGCACCATCAACACCTTGCCTATTTTGAGCTATCACATAGCCAGGGGTATATTGATTAGGGAATTTACCAAGAGACTACTGGCCAGGGATGGACTGGCAACAAAATGTGCTCTCTAGTGGCCCCATTTTGATGCACAAACTTATATTAATATTAATATTAATACAGTACAGTAAATGCAAAACACAATCTGATACTCTGTATTGTTTGTGTTAGGCTAAAGTGCAAAATGAAGAAACCAATTTTCATGTTTGTGTGTACAGAAAACAAAAATTCAAAATTTAATTAATGTAATGATCACCTGACCTTCTTCTTCTTCTTCTTTTGGCTTCTCCCTTCATCAGGGGTCGCCACAGCGAGTTAAACGTTTCCACCTCACCTTGTCCTCCAAGTCCTCTACTCTCACCCCAACTCCCTGCATATCTTCATTCACCACAACCATATAACTCCTCTTTGGTCTTCCTCTCCGTCTCTTGCCTGGCAGCTCCATCTCCAACATTCTCCTACCAATATATCCACTATCCCTGCTCTGCACATGTCCAAACCATCTCAGTCTTCCCTCTCAAATTTTGTCTCCCAATTTTCCAACCTGTGCTATCCCTCTGATGATCTCATTCCTAATCCTGTCCACCCTAGACACTCCTAAAGAGAACCTCAACATCTTAAGTTCTGCCACCTCCAGCTCTGCTTCCAGTCTCTTTGTCAGTGCCACTGTCTATAAGCCATACAACATGGCTGGTCTCACTACTCTCTTATAAATCTTTCCTTTCACTTTTGCTGCGACCCTTTTGTCACACAGCACTCCTGACACTCTTCTCCACCCACTCCATCCTGCCTGTACTCTCTTCTTCTTTACCTCTTTTCCCACACTCCCCATTTCCTTGGACAGTTGATCCCAAAGTACCTGAACTCCCTGTACCTTTGTGACCCAACTGATCCCTGTAGCCTGACTGTTCTACCTGCCTCCCTTTCATTTACACACAGGTATCTGTCTTACTACAGTTTGACTTTCATTCCTCCCCTTTCCAGATTATTATCCACCTCCACCTCTCCAAGTCTCTCTTCTACCTGTTTTCCCTGTTCTCACTACAGATCACAGTGTCGTCTGTAAACATCATAGTCCACGGCGATTGTCCTGTCTGACCTCATCTGTTAGTTCGTCTGTCCATCACCAGAGCAAATAAGGAAGGGACTAAGGCCGATTCCTTGATGCAGCGTCCCACCTCTACCCTTGAAGCTATCTGTCACTCCTACAGCACATCTCACCACCGCTGTCACGCTGTTGTCATACATGTCCTGCACTAATCTAACGTACATTTCAACCACTCGAGACTCCTCATACACACCCACCACAGTTTTCCCCCGCTCCCTTGGCCACCCCTGTCATAAGCTCCTTCTCCAAATCCACAAAGACGCAGTGTGTAGCTCTTTCTGACCATCCTCTATAACTTCTTCATCAGCAGTCTCAAAGCAAAAAATCGCATCCATGGTGCTCTTCCTGGCATGAAAAACCATATACTGTTGTTCACACACTGTCACCTCCTGTCTGAGCCTAGCTTCCACAACTCTCTCACAAATCTTCTTTGTATGGCTCATCAACTTTATGCCCCTGTAAGAGCCACAAACTCTGTACATCACCCTTCTGCTTAAAAATCGTTATAGTTAACAAGTAAACTTTTCCTCCATTCCTCCGGCATACTCTCCATTCACCAGAATTCCATTGAATAATCTAGTCAAAAACACCACTCCACAGCTCTCCTAGACTTTTTCCATACCTCAACCGGTATGTCATCAGGTCCCACTGCCTTTCTGTTTCTTCATCCTTTTCAAAGCTTTCCCTCACTTTGTCCTTGCTAATCTTTGTGCTACATCCTGTCCACACATTTCTACGCCATCCAACCTTCTTTCCCTTTCATTTTTCTACATTCAATCAACTCCTCAAAATACTCCTTCCATCTTTCCCTCACCCTCTCCCTCACCTGACAGTACATTTTTTCCATTTCTATCCTTGATCACCCTGACATGCTGCACATCCTTTTCCAGCTCTATCTCTCCTCGTCTCGCCAGCATAATACAACTCCTTCTCTCCTTCCCTACTGTCTAACCTTTCATATTATAACTCATCGTAGGCCCTTCTGCTTGGCCTTGGCTACCTCCATGTTTTGCCCTTTGCCCGCATCTCCTTGTACTCCTGCCTATTCTCTTTAATCCTGTCCCCTGTCGGCTCCCATTTCTTCTTTGCTGACCTCTTTCTCTGAATAACCTCCTGCACTTCCTCGTTCCACCACCACCAGGTTTCCTTTTCATCCCTTGCCTGTCCAGAAGACACACCCAGTACCTTCCTACCTGTCTGTTCTAATTAACTGTTGCTGCTACTAACCCAGTCCATCTGGAATCTCCTTCCTATCACCCAAAACCTTTCTTCTGCTCCTCTCTGAACTCCTTTACAACATTTCTTCCTTTCTCAACTTCCACCATTTGGTCCTCTGCTCTGCCTTTGTCCTCTTTCCTCTTCCTAAACCAACAGAGCCATCCTGCACACCACCGATGCTGCCTAGCTATACTCTCTCCCTGCCATTTACCTTACAATCACCAATTTCTTTTTAAAGCAACTTCTTCTACATAGGATGTAGTCTACCTGTGTGCTCCTCCCTCCACTCTTATAAGTCACCCTATGCTCCTCCTTTCTTTTGGAAATATGTGTTAACCATAGTCATTTCCATCCTGTTTGCAAAATCCACCACCATCTGTCCTTCTAGGTTCCCTATCCTTTAACACCAAACCTGCCCATCACTTCCCTCATCTCCTTTATTACCTTCACCAACATGACCATTGAAATCTGCACCAATCACCATCTCCCAGTCTCTCTCCTCCCTGGGAATGCTCTCAATCCACTTCATCTAACTCCCCCCAGAATCTCTCTTTCTCCTCTAATTCACAGCCAACTTGTGGTGCATAGCCACTAACAACATTCACCATTAAACCCTCAATTTCCAGCTTTAAACATATTATCCTATCTGACACCCTTTTCACCTCAACAACATTCTTTACATAATCCTCCTTCAGGACCACACCAACTCCATTTCTCTTCCTATCCACACCATGGTAGAACAGTTTAAACCCTGCCCCAATGCATCAAGCCTTGCTACCCTTCCACTTTGTCTCCTGCACACACAAAACATCGACCTTTCTCCTCTGCATCATATCAGCCAGCTCTCTACCATTCCCTGTCATCGTCCCTACATTTAGGGTTGCTACCCTCAGTGCTATATTCTTGCCGCTCCTGATTTCTCTCTGTTTCCTCACACGCTTCCCTCCTCTTCGTCTTCGGCAAACAGTAGTCCAATTTCCGCTGGTACCGTTTGCTAACAGTACCAGTGGCGGTGTTGTTAACTCGGGCCGCAACCGATCCAGTATGGTGAAATTATTATGAACTCGCATACTTTATTTGGCAAATGTTTTACACCGGGTGCCCTTCCTGAAGCAACCCTCATCATTTATCCGGGCTTGGGACCGGCACTAGAAATACCCTGCCTGAGCAATCTAGCGGCTGGTTTTGATCACCTGACCTAATTTGACTTAACAGCCTGCTTTTGTTATCACAATTATTATAATTTTGGTTCAAAGCCATGTTCACCTGTTTGTGACATTGCAGAGAAGTACAGTGGTGCTTGAAAGTCTGTTAACCCTTTAGAATGTTCAACAGTTCTGCATAAATATGACCTAAAACATCATCAAATTTTCACACAAGTCCTAAAAGTAGAGAAGTAGTCCGAAAAGATAACCCAGTTAAACAAATGAGACAAACATATTATACTTGGTCATTTGTTTATTGAGGAAAATTATCTAATATTGGTGAGTGGCAAAAGTATGTGAACCTCTAGGATTAGCAGCTAATTTGAAGGTGAAATTAGAGTCAGGTGTTTTCAATCAATGGGATGACAATCAGATGTCGGTGGGCACCCTGTTACAGTTAAAGAACAGGGATCTATCAAAGTCTGCTCTTCACAACACGTTTGTGGAAGTGCATCATGGCACGAACAAAGGAGATTTCTGAGGCCCTCAGAAAAAGAGTTGTTAATGCTCATCAGGCTGGAAAAGGTTAAAAAACCATCTCTAAAGAGTTTGGACAGATTGTGTACAAATGGAGGAAATTCAAGACCATTGTTACCCTCCCCAGGAGTGGTCAACCAGCAAAGATCACTCCAAGAGTAAGGAGTGTAAAAGTTGCCGAGGTCACAAAGGAGCCCAGGGTAACAGCAACTGAAGGCCTCTAATGTTCATGAGTCCACCATCAGAAGAACACTGAACAACAATGGTGGGCATCGCAGAGTTGCAAAGAGAAAGCCACTGCTCTCCAAAAAGAACATTGCTGCTCATCTGAAATTTGCTAAAAATCATGTGGACAAGCCTATTGGAAGAATGTTTTGTAGACAGATAAGACCAAAATAGAACTTTTTGGTTTAAAATAAAAGCATTATGTTTGGAGAAAGGAAAACACTGCATTCCAGCATAAGAACCTTATCCCATCTGTGAAACATGGAGGTGGTAAGATTATGGTTTGGGCCTGTTTTGCTGCATCTGGGCCAGGATGGCTTGCCATCATTGAAGGAATGATGAAATTCTGAATTATATCAGAGACTTTGAAAGGAAATGTCATGAATCTGAACCTGAATCCAAGCAAAGGTGGGTCATGCAGCAAGACAACGGCCCCCTAAGCACACCAAGTCATTCTACCAAAGAATGGGGTTAAAGAAGAATAAAATTAATGTTTTGGAATGGCCAAGTCAAAGTCCTGACCTTAATCCAATCGAAATGTTGTGGAAGGACCTGAAGCGAGCAGTTAATGTGAAGAAACCCACCAACATCCCAGAGTTGAAACATTTAGTTACAGTTATTGCTGCACAGGGGGTCACACCAGATACTGAAAGCAGAGGTTCACATACTTTTGCCACTCACTAATATGTAATATTGGATCATTTTCCTGAATAAATAACTGACTAAGTATAATATTTTGTCTCATTTGTTTAACTGGGTTCTCTTTATCTACTTTCAGGACTTGTGTGAAAATCTGATCATGTTTTAGGTCACATTTATGCAGAAATATAGAAAATTCTAAAGGGTTCACAAACTCTCAAGCACCACTGTATTTAGCAAATCATTCAAAGGATGTAATGCCAAAAAAATTGATGAATAGTTTAGAAGAAAACGTACACGTTCATTTACCCTAACTATAGAGAAATTTAGCGTAAGCTTCTCTAAACATTTGTGCAATGAATCCTGACAAGATAAACATTGAAAATGACCAGTTGAAACCCCAACAAAAACATATTAGTAATGTCCTTTAGGTTAGTTCATTTAGCTAGTTACTGAAACAACAACAAACCATGTCTGCTTCATGGGAAGTCTTGGTTAAAGGAATTGAGTGAATCCACTCTGTGTCTTCTACTCTTTAGCAGTTCAGACATGGCCATCACCAGCTGCATGCTGTCAGACAGTCCACCAGAAGCAACCAACTCTGTTTGGCCTATGTTCATTACCAGAGACAGGACTGATCCAAATGTACCATCTGCCATTCAGAGCTATACTTTGACAGCATTTTTGCCTTTCATGGGCAGATTTGTGTCGGAAACCATTTTTAAAAAACTGCACAAAAACAAGAGCAACTAGGACAATGCCCCTCTCTGCTCCATGCTGTTGATTCTGAGCTGCTCCACTTGTTCCTTGTGAAACTGATTTGAGTTTATGCACCATTATGTTATTCTCACCACATAGATGACCTAATATATATAAAATATTGAAAATACATGACTAACCATGTCCCATACTGATTCAGATAGGGATGGAGCATTTTATTTTTTACTATGTGACTATCATGTGTTATAAGTAATGGATGGCAATCCTACAGCACATTACACATAAGCATGGCAAAACACCTGTTCCCAACTCAGTCCTTCTCTTTGATATGTCTGTCTCTTCAACAGTATCATTATCATGATCACCTGCAGCCTGAAAGTGACTATTTCAGAGGTATATGATGCTGTCCTATAGACACTGTAACATATCCCAGCCCATTGTCACCTTGAAAACTATAAATATATAAAATAATTGGAATGACCATGGTCCCTTTAGGAGGTACAAAATACATACTCACTAAAGTGTGTTTGTAAGTAGCATGAACAAATGTGTGTGGCAGAATTTGTAAAATATATTTTGAGGTGGCACTCAGTATGGCCAGTTAGATGTCAAGGGTAGCTCCAATCACCATGTCTTGTATCATTCTACTTCACCTCTCCCAACACATTTTAATACAATAAAAGTTATTTATTTCAAGTTGTGACATTGTGGAAAATGCAGATAAAAAAGAAACCGTAGTGTGGCTTACATTAACTTTTATTTCATTGCAGACAGTATGAACCAAAGATATTTCATGTTTTGTCTGGTCAACTTTATTTCATTTGTTAATATACATCCATTCCTGCATAGAAGGCCTTCAACACATAAAAAAAAATTGGGAGCTGGTCAATGTAGTGCTAGTAATGAAGTAAAAATCTAAAACTAAATAATGTGATTTCAAAAGGGAATGTCAACAGGTGATTGTACTCATGATTTGGTGCAAAAGCAGTATCCACAAAAGGCTAAGTGTTTGAGGTACAGAGGTGGGTAGATGATCTCAAGTCTGTCATGATGTGAGAGGGAACGGCGGGGTTGAGGCTTAGAACAGCTGGTGAAAGCCCGGTGAAAGTAACACAAAACAAAAATAAAATAAAACTGGCCCTATGCTAGCTTCCAGGCCCTACCTTACCGGGCAATCTCTTAATTGCCCTCGTCTGGAGGTCTTCGAACCCCCAGACGTACCACTGTCCCAGAAACAAAAAAACAAAAGGAGAGGAACAATGAACACCATGTCTAACCGTACAGTACAGCGCGTGCGCGTCGGGTGCGTCCTGCGTCCTTTGTGAACCCTTTAGAAATTTCTATATTTCTGCATAAATATGACCTAAAACATCATCTGATTTTCACACAAGTCCTAAACGTAGATTAAGAGAATCCAGTTAAACAAATGAGACACAAATATTATACTTGGTCATTTATTTATTGAGAAAAATGATCCAATATTACATATTAGTGAATGGCAAAAGTATGTGAACCTCTAGGATTAGCAGCTAATTTGAAGGTGAAATTAGAATCAAGTGTTTTCAATCAATGGCATGACAATTAGGTGTAAGTGGGCACCCTGTTTTATTTAAAGAACAGGGATCTAACACGTTCTAACCATCTCTAAAGAGTCTGGACTCCACCAATCCACAGTCAGACAGATTGTGTACAAATGGAGGAAATTCAAGACCATTGTTACCCTCCCCAGGAGTGGTCGACCAACAAAGATCACTCCAAGAGCAAGGCACGTAATAGTTGGCGAGGTCAAAAATGTCCCCATGGTAACTTCTAAGCAACTGAAGGACTGTCTCACATTGGCTAATGTTAATGTTCCTGAGTCCACCAACAGAAGAACACTGAACAACAATCTGTGAAACATGGTGGTGGTAGTATCATGGGTGGGCCTGTTTTGCTGAATTCAGGCCAGGATGGCTTGCCATCATTGATGGAACGATGATGTCACGCCGGCTGCAGTACCTTTGCCATCACCCGAGTTTTTAGGGTCACCAGTTCTGGTCTGGCGTCCATTACCGCTCGTTTTTAAGGCGGCGGCGAGCGCTACCTGTTGCGAGGTCTTATTCGCTTTTTGCGAGCGTTCATATTGCTGAATACCTGTTTGCTTCACTCGTGTATGATCTTTGTCTGGTGTATTTTCGATTACGACTTTTCCTGTTCCTTTGGATTTGTTCACCGTTTCACCCGGATTGCTAGTGTTGACTTCCGCTTGCGGTTACTGTTTCAAGTGACTGGTTACGAGTGTAAATAAACCTGCACCTGGTTCCCACCTGCATTTCTGTGAGTGCGTTACAGATGAATTCTATATTATATGTAATATTGGATCATTTTCCTCAATAAATAAATGACCAAGTATAATATTTTTGTCTCATTTGTTTAACTGGGTTCTTTTTATCTACTTTTAGGACTTGTATGAAAATCTGATGATGTTTTAGGTCATATTTATGTACACAATTCTAAAGGGTTCACAAACTTTCAAGCACCACCATATCTGTGAGTAGCAAAAGATTGTGAGCCTCTAGGATTAGCAATTAATTTTAAGGTGATTGTAGAGTCAGATGTTTTCAATCAATTCTAAAAGGTTTCACAAACTTTCAAGCACAACTCTACAGATTTAGACACTCTAAATGTTTCTCTCCATGCCAACACAAGCACATTTTATATTACACCATTCACTTTATGGCTGCTTTTTATATACCTCAGGTGCTTCGTTTACTTTTTGTTTTACACTCTTCAGTCACTCACTCACATATTCATTCACTTTTCTCCTTTTAGTCCTTGTCGCTACCTCTGTTTCTACAATGTGCAGTTACCCCTCAACTGTGCTATAGTTTGTTTCTGTTGCAATAACGTTCTTTAATGAGAATGTGAATCCATCTTTCATTTTCTCAAAACATAGTGCAACTATCTTTAGTTTAATGGCTAGACACTGCATGTAATTATAATTTTACTATAATATAATTGTATGTAATTACAATTTCATATTCTTTGTCACTCTTGTTCTGCTGTGACAAGTTAAATTTCCCTGAGGGTATAAATGAAGTCTTATCTTATGTAAATGAATATACACAATAAGACAGACGCAGAAGAAACAGCAACATCAGAAAAGGTAGGCAAAACTTTCTCACTGTAACAAAGTGCAGATTTCACACTTCCAATAATAAACAAAAAAAAAAAAAAGAAAGCACTCTGTATTGCTAGTCTATTCACCCAAGTAAAACATAAATACTATATTTAAAATATAACAAACTTTAAATTTTAAGCTTCTGTTTAAGTTAACTTAATACACTTGTTTTAAACTTCTTTACAAACACATTTATTGTAAATTTTTGAGGTGTCTTCTCTTAACACCTTAACAGAATTCAACTTAACATGCAAATACAATGCAAAAGTTGTATTTATGTGTTTGTTTAAAGTGAATAAACTATTGCTGAAAATACAATTTAAAAATGCTTAGTATATTTGATAGTGTCACATCTGCACGTTCACCTGTGCACCACGCCTCGCTTCTACTACTTTCTCTTTACTCACCTGCACCTGTCTCTCATTTTCTAGTTGTTTCCTTTCCTCTATTTATACCCTCTTGCTTCTCACTTTCATTGCTGAGTCTCATGGTCCTTACCTTGTTTCTAAGCAATTCTTTTTGCATCTCCAATCTCGCCTTCTAAGCCTACCGGATCATATCCCATATCTCGCTTCTAGCCTACGTATTCTATCGGTTCCGATTCTATTGCTTCATATAGCTTTATCCCAAGCCGTGTTTATCGCTCGGCCTACCTAGTCTCGCTGTCATTCTTTGTTTCTGTTTTTTGCCTCAACTCGTCTTTTCTGCTGTCCGTGTCGTGTAGTGTTTTTGTTAGTTTTCTTTTGATGACAATAAACGCCACCTTTTGTCTGATCCACTCCCTGTGTGTGTCTCCTATTCCTCAGCCGGCGTGACAGATGGGTAGTTTTACTGTGGTTTGTAAACATCATAATAGGAACTTCAATGAATCATATACAAAGTGTATTTTATGGAGAATAAGTATATATACATAATTTCTTAAGTGCATATGCAGTAGTAAATTTAAGGCATACCTATGTACTGTATGCCTAAAATTTTATTTCAGCATGGTTAAATACATGTACCCCAATTACAATTAGGATTTCTCACTATTATTTTACACTTAAAGTATTCTTTAGTACAAAAATAGTTGTCCTTATTTTACACACTTTGTGTGTTAATCGTTAGTACAGCTGCAAATACACTAATGTGTACTGTAGCACAGTCACATTTAGTGTACTTTATTTTATTAATTTTTTTACTAGGGCAAACAGAATAAATTAAACATAAATATGAAATAAAATCAATATTCTGTCTGAACCATTTTTTCCATTCTCTTCAAATTGGACTTAGATCAAAGATATGACAATGCTCCATTTGCTCCAATATCTGTCAACTCTGCAGAGGCATATCAAGAATGGCCACACATGACTTTTTAAATATTACATCAGTTGTTTTAGCAATACTGAGAGTTTGCATATGAGACACAGCAAATGAGCCATCTTTAAGATCAAGGGTATTCAAGGTCTAATAGATTAAAAGAAAACTAAAGGCTTGTAATAAAACTGAGTGTTATCAGGGTTAATGTAAGAGACAAATACTGTTTGCTGATTGAAACTGTTTCGAGTTCAATGTCCCTGCCATGATATAATTAACATTTAGACTGCAATTCCCAAATATTGCATTAAAGACTTTTGTATGTAAACTCCAACCAACCAGTGAACAAAAAAGGCCACGAAAATGTTCAGAAATATTCTCCAGGATTCTTCTGCAAATCACTTTGAATTTCTAATCTATAGAGGAGAGGAATCCTTCATTAAATTGGAAGATGTGCTGGAAATAAATTAAAGTAGAAAACTGCTTCCATTTTATGTAGGTCAGAGGCTGCTACCTGTTAAATAATGAAAGATGTGCTGGACTGTGTGTGTGTGTGTGTGTGTGTGTGTGTGTGTGTGTGTGTGTGTGTGTGTGTGTGAGAGAGTGAGAGAGAGAAGAGAGAGAGGGGGGGGGGGGGGGGGGGGGGGGGACAGAGACAGGCAGACAGACAGAGAGAGAGAGACAGAGACAGAGACAGATTGGTTTCAGGTACAATAACCTCAAATATACAGGGAGGTAATACGTAAATATAGTCTTGAATATGTAATAGATTTAATAAAGAACATACATAGTGACGTATGTGAGTAATGTCGTGGCTCAATGGCTGAATGGAAGCAAATCTCTGAAATCATAGTAGTAACTGCATAATTTTCAACATTTAGGATAATAAAAATTAAGTATATTAAAATCAGTGTATACAGACCTGAGTTTGAGTCCAAAATTACTACTATGGTCTGTGTCGATTTTGTGTCTCCCTATATTTGCTTGAGTACCTATTTCATCCCAAAAACATGCATGTTGGTAGATTGGCTGGTCTTAATTGTTCGACATATTTCAGCCGTGGGCTCTGTGTTTCATAAACATGCTCTGGCTTGACCACAACCTTCAACAGGATGCAGTCGATATTGACGATGAAAGTTGTAACAACAAAAGTGAGGCCAACTCAATACTATCACCAGTGGTCCAGTGATTAGGTGTTCAACTAAAATAACAAACATAATAATGTGATATTTGAATACTTTTGGCCATGCAGTGTATGTGTTATATATAATTTTGTCAACACACTGCCACTTTGACAATAATGTAAAGCATATCAGTTATTCCAACAAAGAAAAATGTAAAACAACGAGACAGAGAGTGAGAGATGTCACAGATGATAAGTGTTACTTCAAATCTTCAGAGACCTGCACACTTAGACAGCACTTTAGTTCTCTTTTGCGTCACTAGTAATAATGCCCAGCAGTAATACATTTCTCTCATGTGCAGTTCTCTCATCTATAGCCCTCTGACCTATTATTGGGAACAAAAGATGGAAAGATGAAAAAGATTTAAAAAAAGAATTAGAAAAAAATGGAAAGTGAAGAATTTACAGAACTTAAATTATGTCAGAGACAGAGACATATTCTCAGTAACCATAGAAACATGGCCATCAAGGGAGAGGAGAATATCATGCATTTTTCAGAGTGAGAGATAAAGAGGAATATCCTTGGGTGAATGCACTGTATGTGCAAATGTACATAAAATCTCTATTTTAATAATGTAGGTGTATTTACATAAGTACACTACCAGTCATCAGTTTTAGAACAGCCCATTTTTTCAGTTTTATTAACATTTAAGCATAAACCAGTATTTCCCACTGAATACCTGAAATGGTACAAAGGTAAGCAGTAAGCTGAAACCTCACGAGTGTGAAAAATTTTCGAGAACCTCAAAAGCATTGTTGGGAAGAACTTAAAATTTGATTTGCAGAATGCTTTGAGGGTGTTTAGTTCTTTTATCCACAAAAGGTAGCTACTTTGATTTTAGAGTCCATGATTTCATCTCCAATTTTTTCAACGTGGTTTCAAGGTATATTGAGACATTAAACTCCAGAAATATCAGTAATGTGTAATTATACTATATTATAATATATCAATAAAATCAGTTGCCAGAAATCACCACAACCACTGTAATAATAACCACTGAAATTACTGCAAAATGTCACATGTACTTTTGGTATATATACACTGCACATCATCTGTCATCATCTGTCACTATATGCTTAGGGATTTGTTTTCACAGACTTCTTGTGTAGCATGCAGCCTTGTAAACTTCACCGGGATGCAGAGAGGCATACACTCACAGGAGAGGTTCAAAAGAACTGAATGTCTGTATCAATTACATATAAATTATTTCCACTTAAACAATTTAAGAATCCTCTATATATTCACTGCATATTACATATTATATATAAGATAATACAAACATGAACAAAAATGTTTAGGCTTAAAAAATGTTAATAAAATACACTATATAGACAAAAGTTGTGGACAACCAAAATTGAAAAAAAATTGACGTTTGTTCTCTGGAATAAACAAGGCATTTCTGCTCAGAGAACTACAACTCTCTAAATAGTTTCTCTTTTTGAACCATTCTCTGTAAACCCTAGTTGGCTGTATATGAAAATCCCAGTAGATCAGCAGTTTCTGAAATACTCAGACTAGCATGTTTAGCACCAATAACCATGAAACATCCAAAGTCATTTAAATCACATTTCTTCCTCATTCTGATGCTCGATTTGAACTTCAGCAGGTCAGCTTGACCATGTCTACATGCCTAAATGATAACATAATATGACATGTGATTGGCTGATTAGATATTTGCATTAAGGAAAAGTTGAATAGGTGTATCTAATAAAGTGACCGGTGAGTGTGTATATATATATACACAATTATTGACAACAAAATAAAGCACCCAGATAGAAATATCGAATTACCACTAAACTCGGCATGCAGTTATGTCTCAGGCAGATATGTCCTCCCTGTGTCCGCGTGGGTTTACTTCCACAGTCCAAAGACATGTGTGTTAGGTTAATTGATTACGCTAAATTGGCATTGACTTGAATGTACAGTGGGGCAAAAAAGTATTTAGTCAGTCACTGATTGTGCAAGTTCTCCTACTTAGAAAGATGAGAGAGGTCTGTAATTTTCATCATAGGTACACTTCAACTATGAGAAACAAAATGAATAAAAAAAAAAAAAACAAATCCAGGAAATCACATTGTAGGATTTGTAAAGAATTTAATTGTAAATCATGGTGGAAAATAAGTATTCCCACAAACATGCAAGATTTCTGGCTCTCACAGACCTGTAACTTCTTTTTTTTAAGAAGCTCTTCTGTCCTCCACTCATTACCTGTATTAATGGCCACCTGTTTGACCTCGTTCTCTGTATAAAAGACACCTGTCCCACAGCCTCAAACAGTCAGACTCCAAACTCAACCATGGGCCAAGACTAAAGAGCTGTCGAAGGACACCAGGAAGAAAATTGTAGACCTGCACCAGGCTGGAAAGAGTGAATCTACAATAGGCAAAGCAGGTTTTGGTGTGAATAAATCAACTGTGGGAGCAATTGTAAGACATACAATACCATTGATAAATCTCCCTTGATCTGGGGCTTCACGCAAGATCTCATCCCGTGGGGTCAAAAAGTGATCATGAACAATGGTGAGCAAAAAAATCCCAGAACTACACAGAGGGAACTGATTGACTGACCTGCAGAGAGCTGGCTGACCAAAAAGTAACAAAGGCTACCATCAGTAACACAACTACGCCGAGAGGGATAACTTGGATCCTGCCAGTGCCAGGCATGCTCCCCTGCTTAAGCCAGTACAAGCCCAGGCCCGTCTGAAGTTTGCCAGAGAGCATATGGATGATCCAGAAGAAGACTGGGAGAATATCATGTGGTCAGATGAAATTAAATAGAACTTTTTGGTAAAAACTCAAATCGCCGTGTTTGGAGGAAGAAGAATTCTGAGTTGCGCCATACCTACTGTGAAGCATGGGGGTGAAAACCTCATGCTTTGCGGCTGTTTTTCTGCAGAGGGGACAGGACGACTGATCCATGTTAAGAGAAGAATGAATGGGGCCATGTATCGTGAGATTTTAAGCCAAAACCTCCTTCCATCAGTGACAGCATTGAAGATGGAACATGACAATGATCCCAAACACACTGCTTGGGCAACAAAGGAGTGGCTCCGTAAAAAGCATTTCAAGGTCCTGGAGTGGCCTAGCCAGATCCAGATCTCAACTCCATAGAAAATGTGTGGAGGGAGTTGAAAGTCCGTGTTGCCCAGCGACAGCCCCAAAACACCACTGCTCTAGAGGACATCTGCATGGAGGAATGGGCCAAAATACCAGCTACAGTTTGTGCCAACCTGGTGAAGACTTACAGGAAACGTTTGACCTCTGTCCTTGACAACAAAGGTTATGTTACAAAGTATTGAGTTGAACCAAATTTATTGACTAAATACTTATTTTCCACCATAATTTAAAATGAAATTCTTTAAAAATCCTACAATGTGATTTCCTAGATTTTTTTTCCTTATTTTGTCTCTCATAGTTGAAGTGTACCTATGATGAAAATAACAGACCTCTCTCATCTTTCTAAGTCGGAGAACTTGCACAATCAGTGACTGACTAAATACTTTTTTGCCCCACTGTATGTATATGACTAGTCTTGATGAAACCTTGTGGATGTCGCTGAAATTGCCACTGATGCTGATAGCGACATTAAATAAACCAAATAAACAAACAATGGATTGGCATGCTGTCTAGGGTTGTTTTTCCTTGCGCCCTGTGCTGCCAGCTAGGTACCAGTTTTCCAGTGACCCTGATCAAGATTAAGCGGATAAGAAAATGAGTGAATGAATGAATAATAGCAGCTTATTAGGCTGCATGAAAATGTAGCCAATGTGGAGGATAGTGAAGAAGGTTTGAATATTAGTTGATATTTTTACTTTACTCACAATTTTAGCAATGCACAATGTAAAATATTGTGGTGGATCATTTATGTTTTGAGGATTTATAACATAAATTCCATCATCATCATCACTTTTATTTATATAGCACCTTTTTCATGGTCAAGATTGCTTTAAAATCAAAGTGCAAAGCACAGTACATGTGTCATATTAGACTACATTCAACATAGTTGAAAACTATGTAATGAAAACAAATGTGTCTTTAACAGAGACTTAAACAAGGATTACAAGGGTGTATCCCAAATACATTTTGAAAATAATTCTATAATTTGGGAGTTGCCACACTAAATGATCCATCACCCATCATGGTCAATTTAAACCTTGGGACTTGAAGCAGCCCCAAACTTTGGGATATTAGTGGGCGAGATGGGACATATGGCTGAAGAAACTCGACCAGATATGGAGGAGCCAGGCCATGCAGAGCTTTGTAAATAAGAAGAAAAATCTTGTAATGGAGTAATATGATCAGCCTTTCTCTAATTAGTGAGGATTCTAGCAGCAGCCTTTCGCACATTCTGAAGCCTACTGAAGGTTTTGAAAGGAAGAACGAGGAGGAGGCCATTACAGTAGTCTAACCAAGATGTCACAAATGCATGTACTAGTGTTTCTACATCTGCTGTGCTTAGGGATAGCGGGAGACGAGCAGTGATACAGATGTGAACAAAAATGCTGTCTTAACTACAGAATTGATATGTATGTCAAAGGAAAGAGTAGGGTCTAAAATAACTCAGAGATTGCAGACATGAGGATAAGGTTTTGCAATAATCTATTCAATCTCAATGCCACGGACAGGTGAGCTTTATATCAGTGCTTTAGGGCCAATCAGAAGCAGCTCAGACGTCTACTTAAACTTATACTACGTATAGGTCATTTTCCCTCAGAACCTCTGATAGGAGGTTAAAACCTGGCCAAATATAAATACTTAATGAGGATAATTCAGACATAATGACCTCAAACATCCATTCAAATGATCACATAGATGCTTTCAAGAACTAAAACAAATCAATGTTTAGATATGGGCATCTCAGTCTGACTGAATCCTACTGAAACCTTGTGCTCTGCACCCGAGAATATAAAGGAGCTGCATGGAGGAGTGATCATGTAAGTCTACAAGTGCTCTCCAACCTGAATATTACCAGACATGCCTCCGTGCTATTACTTTTTTCAAGGAAGTTTTCTAAATTATCAGTGGTGAAGGTGCAAAAAAACTGAATCCACTGCTTTTCAGAAAGAATTGTGCATTTTTGTACTAGATAATTATTTCCTTTTATATTTAAATACAATGAACACTAATACATGTACTGCTACAAAAAATAAAGGGAACACTTAAAGAACACAATATAAGTGTTCCCTTTATTTTTTGTAGCAGTATATGTATTAGTGTTCATTGTATTTAAATGAACACTTTTAATTTTTTGAGCAGTATATATACCCAGAAACTTTTGTAAATAAAAAAAAAGCAACCCCTCTAAAATCCTTAGTAAACGAATTACTGTGAATTCATATTAATTCCACTGACAAAGATAATGAGAATACCGCTTACTAACTTCACAGAAAGACTGAAGCAAGGGTACCAGGGCTTGGTCACTGGTGTGGTGACCTATAGATGAAGTAGAACTGCTAAATCTTGCTGGGATCTTCGGGATTCAATCATTTGCATTCCGTTTATTCTTCATAATTATAGGCAGAGACCCTTCTTTTTAACTGTGCAACAATTACAATGTTACTGACTAATTAATGTGAGAATTAACCTTTTTATTTAAGTACAGTAATTTTTTTTCATATTATGAGAAATTTCGTCCAATTCTGTGCATTGTTTAGCTAAACTCTTATTTGTTGACAATTCATTGAAAAATGTATGTGTTTGCATGCATAATATATCTATCTTACAAATGTCCCTAAAGCAAGGGCTTGAATATTTGCAAGACACAGGCTAGGATCATGTAAGCAGAGATAACAGAGAGGAGAATGGCTAAAGCCATGCAATCTCATAGAGTCCCACAGACTCAATAATGGAACATACTGAATAGCTCATTGAATGTTACTTTGGCACTGTCATAGAATGTAACCTTTTCAACAAGTCAGTTAAATTTCTTGCCTGTTAGAGCTGCCAATCATCTCTAAGTGCATCGATTGTGAAATGGACAAGTCTAGGAGCAACAGCACCTCAGTTGTATAACAGTAAGTCAAACAAGATGATGAAGCATGATTATGATGAGGTGTATAGAAGTCTTTAATTGCAACACAAGTTTCCATCTTGCTCTAAAGGCAACAGTGTCAGCACAGGCTGAAGGACTTAATTTTGCTTGACTTGATAGTTCAAGTGAAGTAAAATTTTAATGTTATTGTACAGAGTGAGTTGCATACAATGACATTTTAGAGAAATATGTGCTTCCAACTTAGTTGCAGCAGTTTGGGGAAGACTCTTCCCTGTTTCAGCATTACAATACCCCCATGCACAAAGCAATTCCAGAAAATGGCTTGCTGAATATGGTGTGTAATACAACTACCAAATGAAACGCCCTGGGAGTGAATCTAAATCAAGTTAAAGTGATAATGAATTTAATACTAAGAATATCTTCACAGCATCTCAGTAATTCATAACTAATAAAATGAATGAATCAAAAAGCCAGGACTCACGACAGTGTTCTCTCCATACGGCTGCCTGTGGAACCAATGATCTCTCCAAGTGTGCAAAATGTCTGGCCAAGAAAATCCTAATGGAACAGAGTTTAAATGAGTGTCAGATTAGTTTCAAAATGGTAGTATAAATATATTTTTAATTTAACCCGGATCGTCTATATTCTCACTCCTAAAATGCAAAGTGAGCTGATCACACAAGTTAAACTTTAAGTTAAAGTTAAGTTACTTAACTTTTTCCAATTAACTTGGTGGAAAAAGGAATCAAAGGAATTAAACAAAACACCTTGCCAGCTGTTACAGTGGTGCTCAAAAGTTTGTGAAACATTTTATCCTATATTTCTGCATAAACATGCAAAAATATACACAAACCTAATACGATTTACATACTATCTAAATGTAGATGAAGAGAACCCAGTTAAATGAGTTAAATGCATTATACTTTTTTTAGGATAATGATCCAATATTACATATATGTTACTGGCCAAGTATGCAAAACTTTATTATGTAAACCAAGGATTAGTAGTTCATTTGAAGGAGAAATTAGAGTCAGTTTATTTCAATCAATTAATTCAGTTGTGAGTGTATTCCCTGTTATATTTTTAAAAAACAGGAACCTACGAACAAAGGAGATTTCTGAAAACTTCATTTGAAGAGTTCATGCTCATCAGGCTGGAAAGGTTTCCAACACCATCTCTAAAGAGTTTTATACTCCATCAGTCCACAGTCAGACAGACTGGGTAAAAATAAAAGAAATTCAAGACGACTGTTATCCTTCCCAGTAGTGGATGACCAAAAAAGATTTCAAGAGCAAGGTGTGTAACAGTCCACAAGGTCACAAAGGAACTCCTATAAATAATTTCTAACCAACTAAAGGTCTCTTTACACTTTCTAACATTCATCAGTCCACCTTCAGAAGAACACTGTCTGTAGTCTGCAGTTCGTTAAAGATCACATGGGTCTTTGGACAGACGAGACTAAAATAGAACTTTTTGGTTTAAATAGGAAGTGCTTTGTCTGGAGAATCGAAAACACGGTATAAAACCTTATCCCATATGCAAAGCATGGTGTTGGTAGTACTGTGTTTTTTGCTGCAGTTATTGCTGCACAGGTGGGTCAAACCACATATTGAATGTGTGAAAAGTTCACATACTTTTACCACTCACAGATATATAATATTGGACCATTTACGATACTTTTGTCTCATTTGTTTATTTGGGTTCTCTTTATCTACTGGTCCTTCTCAAAAAATTAGCATATTGTGATAAAGTTAATTATTTTCCGTAATGTAATGATAAAAATTAAACTTTCATATATTTTAGATTCATTGCACACCAACTGAAATATTTCAAGTCTTTTATTGTTTTAATACTGGTGATTTTGGCATACAGCTCATGAAAACACAAAATTAGCATATTTCATCCGACCATAAAAGAAAAGTGTTTTTTAATACAAAAAAAGTCAACCTTCAGATTATTATGTTCATTTATGCACTCAATACCTGGTCGGGAATCCTTTTGCAGAAATGACTGCTTCAATGCGGCGTGGCATGGAGGCAATCAGCCTGTGGCACTGCTGATGAGGTGTTATGGAGGCCCAGGATGCTTCGATAGCGGCCCCTTAAGCTCATCCAGAGTGTTGGGTCTTGCGTCTCTCAACTTTCTCTTCACAATATCCCACAGATTCTCTATCGGGTTCAGGTCAGGAGAGTTGGCAGGCCAATTGAGCACAGTAATACCATGGTCAGTAAACCATTTACCAGTGGTTTTGGGACTGTGAGCAGGTGCCAGGTCGTGCTGAAAATGAACTCTTTTCATCTCCATAAAGCTCTTCAGCAGATGGAAGCATGAAGTGCTCCAAAATCTCCTGATAGCTAGATGCATTGACCCTGCCCTTGATAAAACACAGTGGACCAGCACCAGCAGCTGACATGGCACCCCAGACCATCACTGACTGTGGGTACTTGACACTGGACTTCAGACATTTTGGCATTTCCTTCTCCCCAGTCTTCCTCCAGACTCTGGCACCTTGATTTCCGAATGACATGCAAAATTTGCTTTCATCCGAAAAAAGTACTTTGGACCACTGAGCAACAGTCCAGTGCTGCTTCTCTGTAGCCCAGGTCAGGCGCTTCTGCCGCCGTTTCTGGTTCAAAAGTGGCTTGACCTGGGGAATGCGGCCACCTGTAGCCCATTTCCTGCACACGCCTGTGCACGGTGGCTCTGGAATCGGCCCTTCTCCACAATCCTCCTCAGGGTCCGGTCACCTCTTCTCGTTTTGTTTCGCGTTTTCTGCCACACTTTTTTCCTTCCCACAGACTTCCCACTGAGGTGCCTTGATACAGCACTCTGGGAACAGCCTATTCGTTCAGAAATTTCTTTCTGTGTCTTACCCTCTTGCTTGAGGGTGTCAATGATGGCCTTCTGGACAGCAGTCAGGTCGGCAGTCTTACCCATGATTGCGGTTTTGAGTAATGAACCAGGCTGGGAGTTTTCAAAAGCCTCAGGTATCTTTTGCAGGTGTTTAGAGTTAATTCAGGTTGATTCAGGTTAATAGCTCGTTTAGAGAACCTTTTCATGATATGCTAATTTTGTGAGATTTTCATGAGCTGTATGCCAAAATCACCAGTATTAAAACAATAAAAGACTTGAAATATTTCAGTTGGTGTGCAATGAATCTAAAATATATGAAAGTTTAATTTTTATCATTACATTACGGAAAAGAATTAACTTTATCACAATATGCTAATTTTTTTAGAAGGACCAGTACTTTAGGACTTGTGTGAAAATCTGATGATGTTGAAACAGGCTCTTGAATCAGAAACAGAAATATAGAAATACAGACAGATCGAAAAATAACAGTTTTGGAATTGCTTTCAAAGACATAAATATTATTAAAACTTTCTGGGTAAATCTTGACAATGGTTTGCATAAAGATCACTAATATCTCTGACATAGAAGCATTTGTCAAGCAGGAATGAGAAAAAAAATCCTGAAACAGGTATACAAGTTTGTCAGATGGATACAATAAATGTTTGGAGGCTGTGATTTCTGCAGTTTATGGGTGTTATTAAATTGGACTGACAGGATCCCCAAAGTGGTAGTGGTTCAGTTAGAATTTGCATAAATGTCATATTCATTTTTATTCCCTGAAGATGTTCTGTTAGAAGATTGACAAAACATGCCATTTGACTTGACCCTGGGACTTTATTTACCCCTGAATATATTAAGAGTTTGGTTAATACATGTAAGACAAACCGAAGTATAACAATAGCATTAAGTGATTGCATTGTTTTGCTTCATCTGAGCTGAGAGATGTAATTAATTTTATGATCTGAATCAAACAGCCATTATTTATAGCTTGAGTCTAATAAGTTTGAATCCTAGGGGGTATATTATTTCTATCATGCTTTAACTTATTTTCAGGACTACTTACTTTCTGCTCATCCACGAAGGGCAAAAAGGATCAAAGAGAGAAGGGTGTTAAAGAAATATCTGAGAAAAAAATCACAAGCAGGTCAGCTATTAAATGAAACATATATAATGTGTTTTACATTTATATGCTATACTTAGAAAAAATACATATACATATACTTAGAAATGATACAGGTTCTTCACAAAATTAACACAGCAAAGTTAAATAAAAATAGAATTGGAGAAGCTTACATGTTTCGAGATGTTTGAACTTCTCGTGTCCACATTGTACCTGTAACAAAGAATCATCCTAAATTAAATGAACTACAATACAGTGGAGCAATACTATTTCATAGTTCTGCCATGTGAATACATTTTGAATTCATTTTCACATTATTTTGAACAAGATCATAATTAGCCAAAGGAAAGGTCTCAAAGAGGCAATTGTGCTGTAATTACAGACAGAGAACAAAATGGCACCCATTAGAATGTGTGCCATGAGAAATGAGGGTGAACCTGCATAAGAGATTTCTTTTTTTTCTTGAACATACTCCATTTTCCTTTAGGCCATAGACTCCCTGAGGGAACCAACCATCAGCTGACATGAATGAGACTTCAGAGGATTTTTGTTCATTAAAAAACTTCCATTGCACTGTTTCTTTCCATTTCCTTTCTCTCCTTGTCTACTCGTAAATACATGGATTTGCAGCTTTGATTTAATTTTCATCTCACTCAGACTCACTCATCTCATTTTACACATGAAGTCTCATATGAATGTTTGTATCCCTGGTTAAATTACGGATTTAGTTGAAGTTAACACAACATCTGCTGAACACAAAGAAACATGACATATTTTCACAAATTGTAAAATATCATTACAGTGTATTTGCTGATTGAACAGGATTTGGAAAAAGAAACCTTTTTTTTCATTTTGCTGGTCAGTATGTAGCAACACCCAATTTACCAAACATCCAAATATAACAGTCTTGGCAGTTTTGCGTTGGTACTTTCCCTCTTTTTCCTCTCACTGAAGTTTTGTTCTTCCTTCATGAAAAGCATGTTGAGGGTTTGGGGACTGTGAATGCCATTTTGAAACCTTACTCTTTTATTTCTTCAAATATTTCAAACTTGATTTCGAATTTTGTTTTGAATCGCTGTCTTGTGTTATCTAGCCTCTTTTGAGCTTTAGGTTCTTCAGCGAGTGTAGGGCTTTCAGGACATGTTTTGTATTTAGGTGAATCTCACAATATTTTTAGTTCCAGCTGCTGCCACGCAAATCCGAAAGCATAACAGATTAACAGTTGGAATCCTATGGTTTTCTTAAATATTCTACTTTTTGTCTTCAAAACTACTTTTGGTGATCATAGCCAAAAGGTTTCATCTTCCCATAGCACCTTGTTTCTAGAATGCTTCTGGCTTATCTGACTGTTCTATTGCACATTTCAAACATTGGTTTTAGCAACAAGTAAAGGGTTCTGCATGCAAGAATTATAACATGTTAAATATGGCAAATAAATGTTATGGCTGCAATAATTAGCAGAATTATGTAAATCCAATGTTTGTTCCCTAAAGATGTTAAGTAAATGTCTTTTCATTCCCAAAGTCAACAAAACGCGCAATTTTAATTAATCATTTGCATAAGACTGTACCCTTACACCATTTTGCAAAGAAAAGGTTCTGTTTTTCAGGTATATATGCATTTAAATTCATCAGCTATTCTGTATGTGTCTCATTTTGCAAAACATGTTTCATCTTAAAAACAAAACAAAACATGAATTATTTTGATAATAAAGGTTGGTTTTATTTAAATAATAAGACATGACTTTCAAGGCCCCCTTTACATTCAAAGCCTTTACAAGTAATGTTCCAAGTTTCAATAATCTCGCTGCAGGTTAAATGTAATTTACCAGGTTGAACCTCTTACACATGAAAGACCTTTAAACATGATGTAAGATATATCACACATATAGATTGGTGTAATTAATTACCATTGCCAGACTTGGAGTGCCCATCCATTTTTGTAAGACTCTGCCATGCATCACGTCTACTGTATATGCTCATATATCCCCTTGACACAGGTGAAATACTTAGTTTATCCTGTGGTAGACTTCAGCGCCAGCCAAAGAGTTAGACTTATTATCTAAGTGATGTGTGGATTACTTTTACATGAATATCAGTGTTAGACACAAAGGGTGCCAAAAGTCTGAAACTCCTAGTGAAAAGTTTTCTATTTTGCTTTTTTTTCTAATTGAATATAATGTTTTTCATTACAAATCATTAAAATCTGTTAATCATCAAAAAATTTGAGTGAACTTTTCATCAAAGTCACCTGATCTAAACCCCAATGGGCATTTATTAGAGCACTTGAAGACAGATATAGCCAAGCATTCAGTACCATCACAAGATGTTCTTCTGAATATTGTGAAATCATGCTAAGGCAACATGGATTTTCAAATATTGTGCGATCTTGTGGAGCTGAATCCAACTTGAATACACACTGTCATTACAGGGAGAAGGGGGAAGTTACCAAACATTAATAAATTCTGAAATGTATCTTTTTTTTTTTTCAAAGGTTCAAAGTTACACTCAAATTATTATGCTGATTGAGACTTACAGTCCTCTCCACAATTGTTGTCATTATTGTAAAGATGAGTAAAGGGTTATAAGAAATTCACCTTAGTGAATTGGTGAATTAGATTAAAGTCATTTAAATTATTTCTGCTACTCTGCCAACATCTGATCATACAGTGGGGCAAAAAAGTATTTAGTCAGCCACTGATTGTGCAAGTTCTCTTACTTAGAAAGATGAGAGAGGTCTGTTATTTTCATCAGAGGTACACTTCAACTATGAGAGACAAAATGAGAAAAAAAAATCCAGGAAATCACATTACAGGATTTTTAAATAATTTAATTGTAAATTATGGTGGAAAATAACAAAAGTTCAACTCAGTACTTTGTAACATAACCTTTGTTGGCAATGACAGAGGTCAAACGTTTCCTCTAAGTCTTCACCAGGTTTGCACACACTGTAGCTGGTATTTTGGCCCATTTCTCCATGCAGATCTCCTCTAGAGCAGTGATGTTTTGGGGCAACACAGACTTTCAACTCTCTCCACACATTTTCTATGGGGTTGAGGTCTGGAGACTGGCTAGGCCACTCCAGGACCTTGAAATGCTGTTTACAGAGCCACTCCTTTGTTGCCCGAGCGGTGTGTTTGGGATTATTGTCATGCTGGAAGACCCAGCAATGTTCCATCTTCATTGCTCTCACTGATGGAAGGAGGTTTTGGCTTAAAAGCTCATGATACATGGCCCCGTTCATTCTTCCATTAACACGGATCAGTCGTCCTGTCCCCTTTGTAGAAAAACAGCCCCAAAGCATGATGTATCCACCCCCATGCTTCACAGTAGGTATGGTGTTTTTGAGATGCAACTCAGCATTCTTCTTCCTCCAAACACGACGAGCTTATTTTCGGTTTCATCTGACCATGTGATATTCTTCCAATCCTCTTCTGGATCGTCCATATGCTCTCTGGCAAACTTCAGATGGGCCTGGACATGTACTGGCTTAAGCAGGGGGACACGCCTGGCACTGCAGGATCTGAGTCCCTCTTGGCATGTTACTGATGGTAGCCTTTGTGACTTTGGTCCCAGCTTTCTGCAGGTCATTCATCAGGTCCCTCTGTGTAGTTCTGGAATTTTTGCTCACCATTTTCATGATCATTTTGACCCCACGGCATGTGATCTTACGTGGGGCCCCAGATCTGACTGTTTGAGGCTGTGGACAGGTGTCTTTTATACAGATAACGAGGTCAAACAGGTGCAATTAATACAGGTAACGAGTGGAGAACAGAAGAGCTTCTTAAAGAAGAAATTACAGGTCTGTGAGAGCCAAAAATCTTGCTTGTTTGTAGGTGACAAAATACTTATTTTCCACCATAATTTACAATTAAATTCTTTAAAAATCCTACAATGTGATTTCCTGGATTTATTTTCTCATTTTGTCCGTCATAGTTCAAGTGTACCTATGATGAAAATTACAGACCTCTCTCATCTTTCTAAGTAGGAGAACTTGCACAATCAGTGGCTGACTAAATACTTTTTTAACCCACTGTATATATTTTAGATTATAGTTCATAGTATATGAAATAATGATACATACTTTTTTGACATTCATATATATATATATCCATTGAAAGCTGCACAGTAATCCAACTGGTAAGTGCTGTCACCTCACAGGTCCAGAGATACCTGCCTCGATTTCAGATGGGCTTTTTGAAAGAAGTATATCCGCTAATCATAAGAGACTTTCTGCCATAATGAGAAGTTTTTTCTGGGTTATAGGTTCAGCATTTATGCATATTTTAAAAATTCAAATAAAAGATGTAGATTTAAAACCCATGGGTTATTTCCTTAGTCTGGCTGTGCTGATGGACATGTGAAAGCTCCAGCAGACTGAGAGCCAGTGAATAGTGTGACAGACCCAGATCCCAAAGGGGCATAATAGATGGATATGAGGTGCACCACTTCTCTGCTATAATACTCCCTGAAATCTATGGGGATGTCAAGAAATTGGACAGGCATATCTAGTGTCCAAGGTAAGTTTCACTTGTTCACTCAACAGTGTGAGGAGAAAGAATGAATATTCAAAGAGACACTGAAGCCAATATATTTTGACTTTTACTTCAGGCTTCAGTAACCTCTCCCTAAAATGGCATGTGATACCACCCCAACTTTATCTGCTCTTTTTCACATCTCACAATTTTCAGTCTGAACATCAACAGCATTATTTTTATATCTCATGTCTTTCTCTCAGCCAATAATATACTGCTTGAAATCACCATGTGTAATTGTTTTCTTTAACACATGCTTATGTTTTTAAACACTCATACCTCATTACTGTTCAAAAATGTCTTCTATATAAGGGCAGGTGGGGAATCCTCTTCAAAGCGTAGTTCCATATTATACACCATGTTTATTGAGTTACAGATAGTTCAAGTATTATTTTCTATGAAATACATCTTCTTTGTAATTCATGAAAGAAAATATTCCTAAGCCATTCTCATATGCAACTGAAAATAACATTTTAGTGTTTGATAATATAGAATAGAACATTACTGGGACAGGGAGTCTTACTCCCCTACTGTGCTTCACAGGTTTCATTAGGAAATCCATCGGTCAAATGTGGTATTACAAGATACCATGGGTAAATGCTTTTCAGTGGAGTCCCACATGCACCAGACAGCATTATATACCTACACATGTATTATTCTGTATGTTTACGTTCACTTCCAAATATGGCAGCCAGCATGTCAAATGTGTCAAAATGTGTAAGGTTTCTTTTGCTGAACTCTTTTAAGTAACTTTTAGCCATGTCATGGCATTCCTGATTACATCAATGCTGTGATTGATACCCTACTACCATGTCCTTTTGGATATTGATATGCTGATCAACCGGCTTTACCAGCTAGATCAGCAAAAAACATTTCATGTTCCCAATGAAACTGACACAAACCAACAATGACCAGCATATAAAACTTGGACCAGTATCGAACATAGAGCTCATACGGTCAACATCATTCAAAACACAGCATATGCTGGTTTTTGTTCTTGTTTTTTAGAATTGAAAAACTGGAACTTTTTCATTAAGTTGACTTACAAGTGAAGTGCTTATAAGCTACCATGGAACTACCTTCATTTGAAGCTAAAGGCTACAGTATTATGACAGCTAAAGTAACTACTGTAACTAATACGTTTGTATAGACTATCAAAGAAGTCCTACAGCATAGTTTTGGTCAATACTAGTACTGTTGTCGCCCACCTTTCGTCATTATACATGTGTTTCTTTAAAGCTCATAATATTGTGTATTCCAAAAGTAATGTACATTGTCATTTTGTATTAGCAAAATCTGTATTTTGGTTTTCATAAGTGTTCTATGTTATTTCTGTGCTTGTCTGCAGTTAAGTTTCTTGTGTTTTTTGTAAATGGCTCATGTAATTTGCTATAATTCCACTACTACAGCTGACAAAAACAAATAACAGTGCATACGGTGTTCAGGCCATATGCATAATTCTAATGACTTCAAGGTTGCAAGATTATCTTAAAGGTAGGGATTTTTAAGTATATAAATACTGAAGGGAGCTCCTCCTGTGACTGCATCAAAATGAAGTTATGACACATGAAGTTATGGCCAGATGTGTACTGCTGCAATGACATTTACTGCAATTATGAAATAAACTGCATCAGAATTGTAATACTGTAATTACATACAACAACAAAGAATGCTGTCCGTTATCACTACAGTATGGAAGCTACTGGCATAGTCTCAAACAGGTACCATTTCAAGTACTTACTTACTTGCAAGTTGTACCTAATAAATTGGTTGCCGGCTAGGAACCGGCTCTTCTGCAACTCTGACTAGGATAAGTGGATAAGACAACGGATGAATAATCGATGTAAGGGAGACCCAGTGGCTCACAGCTCCAGAGATCCCCGGTTTGATTCCCAGACTGGAATCCACTGGGGTTGGGTTTACATGTTCTCTCCATGTATTCTTGGGGTTTCCTCCAGGTACTCTGGTTGCTTCCTACATTTCAAAGACATGTGTTGTGACCCAGTGTGTGTGTGAGAGTGTGTGTGTGTGTGTGTGTGTGTGTGTGTGTGTGTGTGCACATCCTGAGATGGATTGCCACTCTGTCTAGAATTGATTCCTGCCTTCCACCCTCTGCTGCTGGTTAGTCTGTGGGTCTTAGGTAGATTAGTTGGATGAATAATCAATTTACATAAAACTAGAAAAGAACTAGACCTTCATAAAATATCCAGAGACCCAAGATTTCTCTTTGCTGCTGATAGTGAGAATTTATAGCTGCCTTTGTCTCACCTAGACAGGATGAATGCAATACTCTTTGATCCAGTCTATCAAGGAGCTCTAGTATTAATTTCCATTGAGTTCAGAACACTGCTGCCAGAATCTTCACACGACCAACACCCCAGTCCTTAAATCCCTTTATTGGTTACCCATAGCTTTTAGAATAGATTTTAAGCTTATTTTTTCCTGCATCTCTCTGAAAAGACATTTGATAGTTTGATGTGCTCCGGCTAGGTCACTAGGTCAGACCATGACACAGCAGTCTCCTTGTCAGACCAAAAATCCAGCTAAAAAGGACAATGTCTGCTCATAATTTAAAAAACTACCTTATTACCCACATTCAGTTTACTTTGTTGTAATTTTATATGGTCTGTCAGTTAGTTCTACTTTCTTCATAATTTTCTCTTTAATTTTTTATCTCTTAATTTTTTCTTACAGTAATTAATCCTTGTTTCTTTCTTAAGTCTGATTAGAGAGAATAAATGCAATGGATACCCTACATTCACAGTTGTAAACTTGACTGATGTGTACTAGGGTGCCTTGTGAATGGAGCACAAACAATATGGACACACTACTTTCCTAGAAGCAAGTCTCACTGGTTGGTACAGTTTGGCTACATTTACATAGCAGGTAAAAGTCAAAATCAGTTTTTTTAGGCTGTTCATACTATCATTTTAATGTGACCTATATCTGACATTCGTATGAACAGTTCACGCATATGTGCTTCGTGTGACCCGCTCGTCCAGAGGTAAACAAACAAAATGGAATCAACACTTATAGCCACTTATTTAATCGTCATTTTAAAAAGGGCATGATGGTTGGTTCTGGCCACATCTTGGCTTGTGTCCCTGGTTTCTTTAAGCTTTGAGGTCAGCACGGTGGTTCGGTGGGTAGCACCACCTCACAGCAAGAAGGTCCTGGATTCAATCCCAGGTTAGAATGGGCTGGGTCCTATCTGTGTGGAGTCTGCATATCCTCCCTGTGTTCGCATGGGTTTACTCTGGGTACTCCCGTTTCCTCCAAGGTTAATTGGTTACTCTAAATTGGCACTGAGTTGAGTATATACTGTATATAAGACTAGGCTTGGTGTAAACTTATGTATAGCTGTAACCTTGTGTGTCATTGAAATGGTCACTGATGCTGATAGCGGCATTAAATAAACCAAATAAACAAACAAACAAACTTTAAGCTTTGCTTTATTTTCCTTTGAGAGTGCAGCCACATCCTCCTGTGGTCACATTCGGCCATTTCTTTCCTCAAACACAGAGCGGATGCAATATTTGCCCTCTAATTTGGATTCCAAAGAGAAATCACCTAATATTTTGATGAGGTGTGTTACTTCGCTATCCTGCCACAGAAAACCTTCCTTCCTGCTTTCAATTCCCTTTCTCCTCAGCCCACGTTTTTGGTAAATGTCACATTGGAATGATGTAAAAGTCTCATGAAAACTCTGATCTGACTGTTTATACTGAGTCTCACTGCCATGTATCAGAAATTAATCAGATTTCAATACCACACACTGTATGAAAGTAGCCCAAATCAGAACTGAAAATGTCACATTCAATCTGTTTTTTTTTTCATTCAAACAGCCCCCAAAGATAAAATATCTGTTTCACATATGATGAAAAAGATTGGACTTTCTCCACCTTCACATGCTGTGTAAATGTAGCCTCTGAGAAGGATTTTGTAAGGAGCACACAAAGGGTGTGAGGACTACATAAATGGCCTTTTCCAATCTTCTGCTTTATCTCTATGTGTTGTGAAGAGCAGACTTTGATAGATCCCT
Source organism: Ancistrus triradiatus (assembly GCA_025084515.1). Lineage (NCBI taxonomy): Eukaryota > Metazoa > Chordata > Actinopteri > Siluriformes > Loricariidae > Ancistrus > Ancistrus triradiatus. The sequence goes on from JAJAGP010001704.1 coordinate 126,320, forward strand.
GTTCTTTAAATAAAACAGGGTGCCCACTCATACCTGATTGTCATCCCACTGATTGAAAACACCTGACTCTAATTTCACTTTCAAATTAACTGCTAATCCTAGAGGTTCACATACTTTTGCCACTCATTAATATGTAATATTGGATCATTTTCCTCAATCAGTAAATGACCATTTAGGACTTGTGTGAAAATCTGATGATGTTTTAGGTCATATTTATGCAGAAATATAGAAAATTCTAAAGGATTCACAAACTTTCAAGCACCACTATAACAGCTACTTTTTGCAACAGAGTTTGCAACAGAGTGTTCTGCATACAAACAACTTAATCAGAATACTAAGAAAGCAGATTTTTTACCATCTTCTCATCTTTTTTGTCAGTGTGGTGCCCATTACTTGAACCACTGTCTTCGCTGCGTGGAGCCAGTGCTTCATATTTCTAACAGATGTGACTCACTGCTGTCTAGCCAGTCATCACATCTATGCTATCAGATAGCATTTTAGCTCTAGCCTAGCTGAGAAGTTGAAATATTTCTCTGATTTGTTCATCTGAGTCTGTAAAATAACCTGTAAGCTTGATGAAAGTCTGGGTGAACATGGTGCTGGGTTAAGAAACAATGCTACTACAACACAAAGGAAGCACAGTAGTGCAGAACTTAGCATGGTTGTGTGAAGTCTGCATGTTCTCCCAGTCTTTGCGTGGATTTATTCTGGGTGACCCGGTTTCCTCCCACAGTCCAAAGACATGCATTACACTAGAGTGGCCTGGTTTGAATGTGTTTAAGTAGTTTCGATAACCAAATGTCAGTTGTAACAATTCCACTGTAAAGGTGATTTGTCACTATATTTTGTTTTGCTCAATAAGAAGTTGCAGTTTTGTATGAATTGCAATGTTTAAAATACATTTCAGTGGAGTTTGGAAGCAAAAGATGTGAATGCTTGTGTCGGCAACGAGGGGATCAAAAATATTCTCATCTACAAGATGGGGAACTGCAGAAAAAGTTTGAGAACCACTAAGCTATCACAAATAGACCAAGCAAAACCAAAAATACAAAATGAACCCAAACAACAATGCTGGTGTAAACAATGCTAACTCATACAGAAAGTATTGTGAACAGACAGTGCAAATACAAACAATACGTTACACAAATAGGCTGTGCTAATATAAACAGACAAACCATACCAATAGACAAACTACTAATATAGACAGACAGTGCTAAGACAAACAGACAATGCCAATATATACAAAGAGCTAATCCCAACAAACTATGAAACACAGACTAGAACTACAATAAACCACAAGACATAATTGCATAAAACATGAACCACACTAAACATAAAGAGGCACAAGAGACAAATCACACAGAGATGAGCTGCAGAAAGTACCCATCAAACCGAGAAACTGGAGCCAGGAGAAACCGCGAGTGTGAAAATGCCAGACAAGGAGGTGCATAGTAGTGAGGGTTTAAATAGGTGGGGCACAGAAGGTTGTAATGGAACAGCCTGCTGTGGAAGGAGAAAACGGAGGGCCATGCAGGATGATTTAGCTCTCCAGCAAACATCATTGTGACAGTATCAAGTATCATACCTCTTTACCAGTTAAACACAAATTAAATCTAAGATTCTTTTGCAGAGTGTACTGTGTACAAAATATGTAGCTACTCTTATAGACTAAGAAATAGGTTTTAATGAAATGACATTTTAAAGTCACTTGTTTCATGGTTAATAATAGTGGTTAAGTATCATCTGATGGTCTGATTTTTTTAAATAATAAAAATATTTGTTTATGACAGTACTGCTGCTCTTCATATGGCTGCTCCCGTAGGGGTCACCACAGCAGATCATCCTGATCTCAATAAAAATCTGTTTTGCCAGATGCCCTTCGTGACACCACAACCTTCTTCATTTATCCAGGTTTGGGACTGGCATCAGGATATCCCTGTGCAACTGGGGCTGGGGGTTTCAACCATAAGTGCGCTGTCCAATCTTCATGTTATAAGCTGCCGCAGGGATTTCAACACATTTCTTCAGACTCTGCAGTTTCTAACACCTGGCTCTACCCACTGAGGCACCAGAGCTGCATTTGTCTATTATTGCATATGCATTATTTTTTCTTAAATATCTTAAACAATTGTGACTACTTTTTTCTAGCACTAATTTCTTGACAAGAAAATAAAACTTGTTTACCAGCTACCATTTTAGGTTGTACAAACCAAATGTTACAAGTTAAATGGCTAATGCATATCATATTACAACTGTAATTGCTTTGTGTATAACTATTTATGTCATTACTCAGTATACTCGCCATTTATTGTGGTTCATGAAAAATGGTGGTAGTAGTATTATGGTTTGGGCCTATTTTGCTGCATCTGAGCCAGCATTGCTTGCCAATCCTTGATGAAACTATTAGCAGTCGCTTTCTGTTTGTTAGGGGAAGTGGTAGCTGGCGGTTCGAAGATCGCCAGTAATTGCATGGTTTGAAAAGCTGAGGTAAATGCGTTGGGGCTTAGATGATAGCATAGGGAAAGTGCCTGCTAATTGATGCCCACGCCATTCCCCGCAAACCCACCATTTTCACAGTGACTTTGGCTCATTTGCTGCGGCAATATTTGAGCCCCCTGCCTTCTTCCTTGTTTGCCGGAAGCCCTTTGGGCTTTAAGTCACCCCTCCTCACCACGATAGCGCTCCACATGCGATCGCACTTGGAAAGGACATTGTGCTATCTGTTAAACGGCCTCATCCTTTCCTTTCCACGTCCATGTCATGCTCCGTAAGCCATAAGAGTTCCCATGACAGAGTTCCGATGCTCTACACAAGTACGGACCCATTAAGCCTGAGTGCAGTCCACACTGAGCACGCTGTGTCTCTTAGGTCCATTCCCGAGCCGTTAGCACTGCCTTGCTCTGTTCCTGAGCATGCCACGCCTCTTAGCTCCGTACCTGATCTGTTAGTGCTGCCTAGCGCCATACCTGAGCATGCTGTGCCTCTTAGCTCCGTTCCTGAGCCGTTAGCGCCACCTAGCTCCGTACCTGAGGACTCCGCTTCTCTTAACTTCTCTTAGCTCCGTATCTGGGCTGTTAGCACTGCTGATCTCTGTACCTGAACATGCTGCATCTCTTAGCTCCATACCTGAGCAATTAGCGTCGCCTAGCTCCGTACCTAAGCATGGCATGCCTCTTAGCTCCTGACCTGAACCATTAGCACTGCCTGGCTCCATACCTGAGCATGCCGTGCCTCTTAGGTCTGTACCTGAGCCGTTATCGCTGCCTGGCACCGTACCTGAGTCTACCGCGCTGACCCCGGCACCATGGTCATTGACGCCGATGCCTGCACCACGGTCATATGCACCAACCCCTGCGCCACGGTCATTGGCAACAACCCCTGTGCCACGGTCATTGGCGCCAACCCCTGCACCACGGTCATTCACACTGACCCCTGTGCCATGGTCCTTTGCGCTGACCCCTGCACCACAGTCATTTTGCGCCAACCCCTGTGCCACGTTCGTTACCGCTGACCCCTGTGCCACGGTCGCTACCACCAACCCCTGCACCTTAGTCACTTTCATTGACTTCTGTGCCACGATCATTGACACCAGTTCGCCCAACCAGGCGACTCGCGCCGACCTTTTTCTTGGACTCGGTCAGGTCTAGCCTCTATGGCAAGCTCCGCCCCTGAGTCGCTGACTCTGCCTAGTCTGTGCCTAATCACAATCCCAAGCCAACCAAACACAGTCCTGATCTTGACTCGTGTTGGCCTACCCTCCCTTATGGCCTGGGCATGCTTATTTAGCATTGATTGCACGATTAGCAACACATGCTGGCTTGTGTATATAAGAGCATGCTCGAGCTCAGTCAGGCAGACCCACCATTTCCACAGCGGCTTTGCCTCGTTCGCTGTGGCGATACGCGAGCCCCCTGCCTTCTTCCTTGTTTGCCGGCAACCCTTTGGGCATAAAGTCACCCCTCCTCAGCAGGCGCTATCGCATGGGGAGCACTACTTCCCATGAACACTCTTGGAAAGGATGCTGTACTGTCTGTTAATCAGCCTCGTCCTTTCGTTTCCACGTGTGTGTCACAATCCATAAGCCGTAGGAGTTCCCATGACATGCCTTTGTGGTGCTCCTCCCAAATAGCGACACTCTGCACAATCACAGACCCGTTACGTCATTTGCGTTGCGGAGCAACGCCATAAGCGCTGCTCAATCTGGATGCGCTCAGAGCTTATGGTGTTTCCTTTTGTTAGGTTTTTTGCTTCTTTTTTCTCAGTTGTTGAGTGGCGCGTTTGGTCTACACAGCGGTAACTAACATTTCCACCTAGGGTTCAATCCACAGCCACTGCTTTTGTTTTCTCTTTGTTTCATTTATTCTCTTTCATTTATTTACATTTTGGTTAACCATTTGCATCTGGAGCTAACTGCAATTGGGTCCTAAAAACCTTTTACTTTTGTTTTCATGGTTCACATGAAAATTTTCAGGACATCTGTATGTGAACTGAATTTCAAGAGAATGTGGATCAATCCTACCAGAAAATGGTTAAAGATCAATATAGTCAATTTTTTTAAAGGCCATGTCACATTTATCCAGAAGAAATGTCATGGAAGCAGTTCATGTGAGGAAACTCACCAGCATTCCAGAACTGAAGCTGTTCTGTATGGAGGAATAGGCTAAACTTCCTCCAAGCCAATGTGCAGGACTGATCAACAACAGTTACTGAATATGTTTGGTAGCAGTCATTGCTGAAAAACTGGGTTACACCGGATCTGAAAGCACTGAAAGCAAAGTTTCACATAGTTCTGCCACTCACAAGTATGCATGATCCAATTATTGGACAATTTTCCTCAATAAATAAATAATCAAGTATAATATATTTCACTCATTTGCTAAATTTGGTTCTCTTTAAACAAACTGAATTCTATAATTTCTAAATCTGTTTTTAGGACTTATATGAAATCTTATGTTTTGGTCATGTTTATGTAGCAATATCGAAAATTCTACAGGGTTCACAAATTTCCAAGCACCACTGTATATTGCAGGAAATCTCATAGTCATCCATTCACTGACTCACTCACACTTAGGGGCAATTGAGAGTAGTCATACCGCCTGCCAGCATGTTCTGCGTTATGTGGGAGAAAAGTGGAGTACCAAGAGAAAACTCACATGGAGACATTTAGAATATGTCACATTCCATACAGACATTAACTGTTGGTAGGGGTCAAAACAAATGCAAATATGCTTCATATTTGAGGAGTAACAAGGCTTATTTAAATTGAAAAACAGTATTTCAAGACGTATCTAGTGGCATATAATGGATATAAAATAACATTATATATTATACATAGTATATAAAAGACATTGTCAGTCTATTATAGGATGTACTTCATTATAAGGTGTAATAAATCATCTTTTTTATGACACATTTAAGCCATGATAATTTTGCACTTGGTTGTCATACCATGCATATGTCAGGTATTATTTTGAATCTTTAAATTGAGTTATTCCTAACACAATTTAGTGCCCACAAATGAAGAACATACATTCAACAGCTCTTCAGGTAGCTGACAAAAACAGTTCAGTTTTCATCTGAACCTCTGTCACACCAAGAAAACAGAAGCTTATAAAACTCTTAGGTTTCCCCACCTTGTTAGAATCATCTGAATACATTTCATGCACATTTTAGTTGATTTACCATGTCTTCTTCTGTAGGAGCCTTTGCTAATCTATGCAAATCTCTGCATGCAAGCTGTGCGTTTGAATAGCAATCAGATGACTGGTAAATGCATACCTGTAATAACTCTGCTCTGCTTACAGAGAAAGCCAGGGATGCTAAGAATAACATCAGTAAAGGCCACATATTAATCTCTCATCTTTCTACCAGCTCAGGTGGCAACTCCCCAGTGTTGAAATTCTGATGATATATTTGTATATCTTTTCATACTGATTCAATAAAGATCAATAATGAGTTAACCACATTAAAATAATCGATTACCCCTAACAAAAAAAAGCAATATTTGTTTTATTAACTTACATATATTTAAGATGAAATACAGGCTACATGTGTATGAAGAAGTGAGCATTTCATTGTTCCTTCTGGTTACTGGTATTAATAATTCAGCCCTTTAATGATTATCAGCAGGGATTGGCTTAGCATCAACATTACGCTATGGGGGTTTTCCAAACACAATGACTCAGCTGTCGCCACCAACCAAGACATTACTTAAATATATCATGTGGATACTGTCTCTAATAAATAGGTGCCAAATCTCTCTCTTAAAGAACAGGAAAGTACTTTTTGAAACAGGTTATATTGAAAAAACGCATATACAAGTCAGTAATGAAAGTGAGTAATATACAAAGTTATACAAAAGCATATGACTGAGGACTGTGTAATAGACAAAGCTTATGCTTTTAAGAGAGACTAAATTTGTGATATTCTAATAACAATACATTTTGTATGTTAATTACCCTATTAAAGCTCCATCTCTTTTTTTACACACAAAACATACCCCACTCATTAACACACATGGTTAATGAGACAGATTATCCCTGTCTCCATCTGTTTATTGATGTCCAGATGGTTGGGAACTTCAGCTCTTCACTGATCATGCTTGTAAGCAATCTTTAAAAAATACTATTAACACATTTGACTATGGTTTAAACAAAATAGTCTAATTCTGAATTTTGTTTTTAATGGAGCTTGGTTCTCATTACATGATGTTGGTAAACCATTAAAAGGAATACTGTTATGTTCTGCACCCAAACCCCGGTTTTTCTTTGTTTTTTCGGTTGTGGGTGATCAGGACTACATCGCCCACAATCCCTTGGTGGAACAGTATGGCCGTGGCCACCTGAGACTCTGACTCTTTGTTAAATTATTTCTTGAGTTGATTGCTAACCGCATGCAGCTGGGCTTAACAGATATAAGCTCCTTGCTGCCCATTTGCAGGTGCGATGGCATTGCCTCGGCTTGGCCCGAGCGTTTGGTGCGTTTCGTATTTTTCCCCCCGTGTTTCATTGGATTGTTCAAGTTTGCGGGCCCGTCCGCTCTGGATTTCCTCATTTCCCAGGATTATTCTAGTGTGCTGTTCCGTCTGCGCTACCTTCTCCAGGTACAGTGGCTTGCAAAAGTATTCGGCCCCCTTGAACTTTTCGACCTTTTGCCACATTTCAGGCTTTAAACATAAAGATATGAAATTGTAATTTTTTGTGAAGAATCAACAACAAGTGGGACACAATCGTGAAGTGGAACGAAATTTGTTGGATATTTTAAAAACTTTTTTTTAGAAATAAAAAAACTGAAAAGTGGGCCGTTGCCAAATTTATTAGGCCCCCCCTTGCGTAAATACTTTGTTAGCGCCATTTCCCATCTTTTGCTGCGATTACAGCTGAAAGTCGCTTGGGGTATGTCTCTATCAGTTTTTGCACATCGAGAAACTGAAATTTTTGCCCATTTCTTCCTTGCAAAACAGCTCGAGCTAGTGAGGTTGGATGGAGAGCGTTTGTGAACAGCAGTTTTCAGCTCTTTCCACAGATTCTCGGTTGGATTCAGGTCTGGACTTTGACTTGGCCATTCTAACACCTGGATACGTTTATTTGTGAACCATTCCATTGTAGATTTTGCTTTATGTTTTGGATCATTGTCTTGTTGGAAGATAAATCTCTGTCCCAGTCTCAGGTCTTTTGCAGCCTCCAACAGGTTTTCTTCCAGAATAGTCCTGTATTTGGCTCCATCCATCTTCCCATCAATTTTAACCATCTTCCTTGTCCCTGCCGAAGAAAAGCAGGTCCAAACCATGATGCTGCCACCACCATGTTTGACAGTGGGGATGGTGTGTTCAGGGTGATGAGCTGTGTTGCTTTTACGCCAAACAGAATGTTTTGCATTGTGGCCAAAAAGTTTGTCTGAACAGAGCACCTTCTTTCACATGTTTGGTGTGTGTTCCAGGTGGCTTGTGGCAAACTTTTTATGGATATCTTTGAGAAATGGCTTTCTTCTTGCCCCTCTTCCATAAAGGCCAGATTTGTGCTGTGTACGACTGATTGTCGTCCTGTGGACAGAGTCTCCCACCTCAGCTGTAGATCTCTGCAGTTCATCCAGAGTGATCATGGGCCTCTTGGCTGCATCTCTGATCAGTCTTCTCCTTGTTTGAGCTGAAAGTTTAGAGGGACGGCCAGGTCTTGGTAGATTTGCAGTGGTCTGATACTCATTCCATTTCAATATGATCACTTGCACAGTGCTCCTTGAGATGTTTAAAGCTTGGGAAAAAATTTTTGTATCCAAATCTGGCTTTAAACGTCTCCACAACAGTATCTCGGACCTGCCTGGTGTGTTCCTTGGTCTTCATGATGCTCTCTGTGCTTTAAACAGAACTCTGAGACTATCATAGAGCATGTGCATTTATACGGAGACTTGATTACACACAGGTGGATTCTATTTATCGTCATCAGTCATTTAGGTCAACATTGGATCATTCAGAGATCCTCACTGAACTTCTGGAGTGAGTTTGCTGCACTAAAAGTAAAGGGGCCGAATAATTTTGCACGGCCCACTTTTCAGTTTTTTATTTCTAAAAACAGTTTAAAATATCCAATTTCATTCCACTTCACGATTGTGTCCCACTTGTTGTTGATTCTTCACAAAAAATCACAATTTCATATCTTTATGTTTGAAGCCTGAAATGTGGCAAAAGGTTGAAAAGTTCAAGGGGGCTGAATACTTTTGCAAGGCACTGTATACTTTTGTTTCCAGTCCTGTCCGTTCGGTGTGTTTTGGTTTAGCTGTTATTAGTGTAGCCTAGCCAGTGTTAGTTTAGTGTAGCCAGCGCTAGGCCAGAGTTTTTTTTTTTTTTTCTTGTCTATTTATTCTTAGTTTATTTATATTCCTAGGTTTTGTGTTATACTCCCGTTTTTTCCATTAGCCGTGTCATTTAAAGGTTCTGTGCTTTTGTTATTCCTCCAGTTTCTGTGTACTTCTCGTAGTTTCCAGTTTTCAGTGTATTTCTAAGGTTCAGTGCTTTTGTATACCTCCTGGCTCTGTTATTCCCAGTTTTCAGTTGCCTGTGTTGGTTCATTTGCCTTATTTTCTGCCTGGGGCCTTTATTTATAATAAACTTTTTTATTTTGAACTGGAACCTGCATCTTGTCTGCTCCCATTCCTTCTGCACACCTTGACAGAATGCCACTGCCAGGAATGCAGACGGCGGGTTCCAGTTTCACCCCCTGCATGCCAGACAAATTCGATGGGGACCCGAATTTGTGCTGGCAATTTGTGTCCCAATGCAGGACATCTGAGCCTCTCCCCTCCTGCTCTGACTCATCACTGTTAGCCTTTGTGTTCCTCCGCCTCACAGACAAGGCACTGCAATGGGCGGCCAAGGTTTGGCCACATTTTGAAGCAGGAACCTGTGACCAATTCCTGGAGGCCCTCTAGACAGAGTTTGGCCCTCATCCCTGGGCCATCGACTTTCAGCATCCGCCTCCGAGCGTCAGTCACCTGCTGAACCCCTCAATCACTGTAAAGGGCCAGAGGAACCCCTCAGCTCCCCGTCCAGCGCGAGGCCGGCAATGGGATCCAAGCTCTCCAATTGTCAGTGTCTGCCTTGGCTCGTCCACCACTTGCTGGACCCTCCGCTTGCTGGCGGCTTGAGGATCCCAGTTGGTGCCAGGACCAAATCAGCCCCTGATTCCGTCCAGAAGATGTCACCTCAGAGGTGATGTTCATAAGACATCAGTTCCTGGTTCCGTCCAGAAAATGTCACCTCAGGGTCCCATCCAGAAGACATCATTTCGGGGTCCTTTCCTGAAGACATCAGTTTAGGGTCCTTCCCCAAGCATGCTCCATCTGGAGACCATCCAGAGCATGCTCCATCCGGAGATCTTCCAGAGGACACTCTTTCCGGGGACCTTCCAGCGTGCTTCTCTTCCAGAGGCCGTCCAGAGCACGCCGCTTCCTGAGGATGTCCATTCCAGTTCCTGCTCCACGGACGTCCGTTCCTGTTTGGAGGATGTCCATGGCAGTGTACAATCCCGAAGATGTCCAGAGCTCGCTGCTTCCAGAGGATGTCCAGAGCATGCCGCTTCCAGAGGACGTCCGTTCCAGTTCCTGTTTCGAGGACGTCCATGCCAGTTCCTGTTCCGGGGACGTCCAGAGCGCGCCGCCTACAGAGGATATCTGTTCCAGTTCCTGCTCTGTGGATGTCCGTTCCAGTTCCTTTTCCAAGGATGTCCATGTCAGTGTCTGTTGCGGGGACGTCCAGAGCGCGCCGCCTCAAGAGGACATCTGTTCCAGTTCCTGCTCTGTGGATGTCCGTTCCAGTTCCTGTTCCAAGGATGTCCGTGCCAGTGTCACTGCTTCCAGAGGACGTCCACAGCACTCTGCTTTCAGAGGATGTCCAGAGCGCTTTCCATCCGTTCCAGTGTCTGCTCCAAAGACATCCCCCCGCAGGGTCTGTTCATCCGTTGGTCAGGACATCCGTTCCAGTGTGTATTCTGAAGACATCCATTCCGGGTCCTTCCTTGGGGACGTCTGCCCTAGTGCCGCTTCCACAAGATATCCAGAACCTTTCACTGCCAGAGGACGTCCAGAGCCCTTTGCTTCCAGAGGATGTCCGGAACCCTTTGCTTCCAGAGGATGTCCGGAACCTTTTACTTCCAGGGGACATCCAAAGCACCCTGCTTCCAGAGGACGTCTAGAGCGTGCTGCTTTTGGAGGACATCAGCTCTGATTCCTGTTCCGAGGATTCCCATGTCATTGTCTTTGCTGAGAGCGTCCATTCCAGTGTCTGTTCCGAGGTCATCCACCCTGGGTCGTGTTCCAAGGACATCCGCCCCAGTGCCTGTTCCAACAATGTCCGTGCCGGATCCTGCCGTGAGGACGTCAACCCCAGTGGCTTCTCCAAGGATGACCTTTCCGGTCCCACTCCGAGGACACCCGCTTCGGGGCCATTCTGAGGACATCCACTCCTGTTCCAAGGACATCCACCTCTGAGCCTATTCCAAGAAGGTCCGTTCCAGTGCCTGCTCCGAGGACGTCCATTCTTTGGCCGGCCCCCAGGACATCCGCTCCGGTGCCGGCTCCAAGGACGTCCCTTCCAGACATCGTCCTGAGTGTTTGGTGCGTTTCGTGTTTTTCCCCGCGTTTCCCTGGATTATTCAAGTTTGCGGTCCCCTCCGCTCTGAATTTCCTCGTTTCCCTGGTCTTTTCAAGTTGCAGTCACATCTGCTCTGGATTTCCTGGTTTCCCTGGACTATTCAAGTTGCGGTCCTGTCTGCATTGGATTTCCTCATTTCCCTGGATTATTCTAGTTTGCAGTTCCATCAGTACTACCTCCTCCTGCTCGTGGCTGCGTCCGTGGTGGTATACCTTTGTTTGCAGTCCCGGCCATTCAGTGTGTTTTGGTTTAGCCCACATTAGCATAGCCTAACCAGTATTAGCTTAGCATTAGCTTGTGTTAGTTTACTCTAGATGGCGCTAGCTCGGCCGGTATTTGTTTATGTTTTCTAGTCTGTGTTACTTCATTCTATTAACCAGGTTTTGTGTTATACTCCCGTATTTCTGTTAGCCGTGTCATTTAAAGGTTCTGTGCTTTTGTTATACCTCCAGTTTCTGTGCAGTTCTCATAGTTTCCAGTTTTCAGTGTATTTCTAAGGTTCAGAGGTAACTAAACTACTATACTAACTAAACAAAACAATAGCTGCTGTGACAACACACTTAACAGAACAGCAGCTACTATGATAGCACACTAAACATAATAAGGAATACAGAAACAGAAAAATGGCTACTATGTTGCCATTCTAAAAAGCACAGCAGCTACTGTGACAGAAAAGTGGCTAATAAACACACTCAACAGAATAGTGACTACAGGTGCAGCAAACAGAACACAGTTACTGAGACACTACACTAAACATAACAGTGGTTAATAGGGCAGAACCAGGTCCCATGCTGGGGGGCTGTGGTGGTCATTGTCTCCATCATTTTCATGCTATGTATCCACAATCAGAAAGCAAGTGATTCATAATGCTGTTTTCCTTAATTTATGTCATTCCCTTTTGTTCATTTATTTCTGTACTCATTTTATATTTAATAAATCTCTCAGTAAGAAAGCTCATGATTGACAGACAAAAAAAAAAGGAAAACAAAATTGAAGCTACCACAGCTACCTCTGTTAGCTCCTCCACACCATTTCAGATTCCAGTATTCACAAGCTGTGCTTTTATTCAGCTTGAATAATAGCGTTCCATTGCAGCCAGTTTTGAAATCGTTTCCATAGCATGTATTTGGGCACAGCATGTGTTTTTAATTTGGCACCATTCTAGGCAATGGCTTGAATATTCTGTAAAGATCGAAGCATGATTTTGCTTCCCATGTCACAGAAATAACTATGATTTAGCTTTCACAACACAAGGGTTTACAAACTGGAAAGCAGCATTGGACAATGAAAAAGGCTTTCAGAAGCATGTTTATGCCATATTGACAATTATTATATTGCAGTCTGCCTTTCCAAACATTTGTGAAAGAATGGGTTATGAATGGTTATTCTAAAGAGCTCATTGAATTCCTCATATATACTGTTACTTAGAAAACTTCTGAGAGCCATAATGCCCCCTTCCTTCCTCCTGTTCATTGAGGATGCCATACCACCAAGATGTTCCAAAGACACCAGAACCTACAGTGTTTACAGGACTAAATTTATTATAATTTAAATGTAATATACATTTCAAAATATTGTATCTCTTTAATTTATTATAGTCTATATAATATTTTATTTATTATTATTTATTTAAATATATATATTTTTAGCTTATTTCTATTTAAAATACTACTAGAAACGTATTAATTATGTGACTGAGTTAAATTCTCACACATAACATTTAGGCTGTCCAGTGAGGGTGGGTCCCTTTTTGAGTCTTGGTCCTCCCAAGGTTTCTATCTTATAACATTTAGGGAGACTTTCCTTGCCACTGTCACCTGAGGGTTGCTCAATTAGGGATGTAACCCCTAATGGAAGAAGCCAAAAAAGAAGAATAATTTGAATATTTTACTTTATTTTTAACATATGTCTACACACTTCAAGTTAGACCTTATCTAAACAAAAACTTTACTTTATTACAAACTCTGAAACATCTTGTTATAAGGTTGTCTGTTTTACCAGGCCAAATGCAGAATATCTGATTTATTCTGATTTAAAGGTTTTGCTAAACATTCCCAAAATAAAATGCACAGATTAGGTGTATGTATATTGTATACAGCTGTGGCTCTTAATTTAAGTTTGACTAACAAAAGACATGTCCCCCTAAATATGTTTTAATGCCAGCCCAAACAAAACAGTCTGTGACTGGGACTGGACAAAACACAGGGATGGCTCATTAAACAGAACAGTGGCTACTGTGATAGAATATCATTACTGGAAAAGAGAACTAAACATTACACTACTACTGGGATGAAGCACTGAGCGGAACACTGTTACTGGTGAACTAAACAGAATAGCCATAATGGGGCAGCATTAAATACTATTGTGACATGACACAGTTACTGGGATGGCACACTAAACAGAACAGTGGTTAACTGGGACTGAACACCAGTCCCTTTACTCCCCCACAGAACCAACACAGACCAGGTACACAGTGGTGGCTCATTCTCAGCACTGCAGTGACACTGACATGGTGGTGGTGTGTTAGTGACTCAGATAAAGTTTGGAATTAATGTCAATATGGCACTTTTAAATATAAGATCACTCACAAACAATAGTCTTTTAATCAGTGATTTTATTTCTGAGAAGAAATTGAAAAAAGACGTGGAAACCTGGCTTATGAATGATTGCACTGTAAACTCCTGTTGACACCTGTCCCCTCAAGTATAACAGTGTGTAAAACACACAATGTGTCTTACATGTACTTTGACTATTATTTAATTGCAGACAATATGAACCTGAGATATTTCATGTTTTTTCTGGTCAACTTCATTTAGTTTTTTCTTTTAAACAATGTTCCTCAAAGAAAAATTGGAAGGGAGTTGCATATTTCTCCCTCTACAGTGCAGAATATCATTAAACAATTCAAGGAATCGGGAGGACGTGCAGTACATAAAGGCCAAGGGCACAAGCTTAAGCTGAACGCCTGTGATTTTTGATCATTCAGGTGGCACTGAATCAAAAACCACTATTCAACAATAGCTAATAGAGCCATATGGGCAAGGGATTACTTTGGAAAACCTTTGTCAAGCACTATAATATGGAGTTACATTCACAAATGCCACTTAAATCTTTACTGTGCTAAAAAGAACCCTCATGTTAACCATGTACAGAAGCGACGTCGACTTCTTTGGGCTTCTCTGTGGTCAGATGAATTGGTATTCCAGGTCCTTTTGGACTTTTTACTGTGCTCCAGAAAAAGTCGAAAAGGACCATCCAGACTGTTAACAGCAACAACTCAAAAGTCCGGATCTGTCATGGTATGGGGTTGTGTCAGTGATGATAGCATTAATGCAGAAAAGTACGTTGAGATCTTAGAGCAACATGTGCCTTCTGTTCTGTTGCACATCTTAAGATATGTTCACAGGAAGAATGTGCATGATGAGAAAAACTAAAATAAAAATCCACTACAACATCTTGTAGAGAGTGAGAGAAGAACTTGGATTTTTCAAACCTCACTGTAGAGAATTGTCATAACTCCAGGATATAGTTCTCTACTGATTATTAAGTCCCGCTCCAACCTCTGACATTGTTAGCCTAGCCTCTATTTCAAAGTGTGAAGAATTTGCAACAGAAAAGTGGCATATATTAAAGTTGGAATGGTAAAAAGTACAAGTAACTCATATGATCTGCCCTGTAACAAGCCACTACGAGAAACTTCAGTACCATCTCTGAGACAGAATTCAAGAACTGACAACTTGCTGTCTTGACGCAATACCCAATTCTTTTTTCAAAAACATGTTGAATAGTGTCTGTACATCAGTTCTATAAATAATCAACACAGCTCTTTAAACTAGAATACTTCCCAGTGTATTTAAAACAGCAGTTGTGAAGCTGTTACTAAATAAATCTAATCTGAAATATTACATGCTGAGCAACTAAAGGCCAATTTCAAACTTACCCTACATTAACAAGCTACTTGAAAATCAGTATTTAATCAGCTTGACAACTTTTTAAATAAACATGAATAGGACATATCTTGTGCTGTTGCACAAGGGAGTTGTCTTGTGCTTGTCTTTTTTTCATTATTTATGCTACTGTTGGGTGATGAGAACATTAAATCAGCTTTTATAACTATGATGATCATACTCAGATATACATTTCTGTCAAGCCGAATGACATACATGCTCTAAGCTCCCTGACTACTTGTTTGTCCACAATCAATCATTAGATGAACAATAATTTTCTAAAATTAATGAGGATTAGGCAGAAATGCTTTTAGTTAGTCCTACAGCTAAAAGAGACACACTGTCTAAGAGAAATCTACGTTGTCAATTAGATTCTGATTTAAATTTTAAATCTCACATTAGTAAGGTGACCAAAACAGCATTCTTGCAACAAAGACATTGTCAAGGTACAGCCACTTTTAACTCAGCTTGATGCAGAGAAGCTCTTCCATGCTTTTATCTCAAGCAACCTATTGTAATGGTTTTTATTTTGGTCTTCCAAAAACATCAAGTGAGAGGCTACAGGTAATTCAGAACTCTTCTGCCACACCATTAACCAGAACTAGGAATAGAGAGCATAATACTCCTGTTTTTTTTTTTACTTAAGTATTTGATCTGTTCTTTTAAGTATTAATTTAAAAATGTATTATTTAATTTTTTTTTTAATTCAGGTACAATTTCCTGAGTCACCAATGACTTATAAAGCTAATATTTCACTACATCTTTAGTGCCAAGGCATAGAACAGACACACTGAAAAAATCTGCAATCAATAACAAATATTGCTATTCATCACCTTTAACAAACTGCTCTAATGATTGAGTGAGCGTAAACTCTGTTATTGCAGCCATGATTGTTAGCTATCGTGGTGGCAAACAAAGCTGACGTCACTAAGCAGGGTGAACGTTCAAAGCATGCCAAAAGTAAAGAAGCAGCCGCACTGTAATCTGACCCTAACAATCCCTATTTAATTCAGAGCTTTCTATCTTACTTCAGGGGTCCTCTGCAAAGGAGCCATGATACCGCCTATCTCTAGATACTTTGCACTAAAGCAGTACAACATACCAAAGGTGTGAAAGCCAAGGGTGTGACAAGAAACAATGACCTGAAACGGCTTTAAATAACTGAACAAGCAGGTGTCTCTAGTCAGGTGCAAACAGGCCTACTCAGTGCATGCATGCCTGGAATTGCCGTCCCAATCCCAGAACATACGGACTGCCAGAAACATCACATGGAAGCATGCCTGAGCAACCTCAGTCCTAACTGTATGGCTTCAAATTCAGACATGTTTGGCCTTTGACCATGAGGAACTATAAATTGTTAACTTAATGTTAGAGCATGTTAGGCTGCCATAGGTAAATAATTGCAGTTGAGTCACATTACTTTGCCATCTCTAGAACCGTAATTCTAAATGTTTTGCATGCCTGTTACTGCAATATGTTGATATATAATTGTATAATTATACATAATATTTATTGATATATAATTGTACATTTTTTTTCTAGAACGTAACCGTTCCCTAACTAAACACAATGCGCTGTTTTGTTTAGTGCACTGGCAAAATAAATTCTGTGCTGTACATTTTTCACTTTTTCACTGGGACGGGACAACACAACACTTTCTCAGTTACCACCACCTTTCCAACAATCTTCAAAGACAGTCAACACAATTTATCTTATGCTCAATTTGAGGAGATCTTTGTTGGAGCACCTATCACTTAGTACAGAAAGAAATAAAAAAGAATGAAAGAAAATAAGTGAAGGTGGATGTGATATAGGACTCTAAGTAAGAAGGCGGAGAATGATGCTAAATATGGTACACAGCTATTACACGGACTAGATGAAGCAGACAGTTATTGTTCTAAAAGAAGATCTATCAGAAATGAGTAAGAAGAAATAAGTAATGCATTGAATCTGTATGTGAGGTGGTAAAAGAATGAGGATGTAAGAGGATGTTGTGTCCATAAGTATAGGTATATGCTATTTGTGTGTTAAAGTGAAAGATCTGAGCACGAATTTGTTGCCTGTTCCACCTGATCTACCCTGAGCACTCCTCCAGCGCCCCCACTGAGGACATCGATTAGTTCCTCAGGGTGCCAAGAGAGACAGACACAGAGAGGGGGGGTAAATAGAACTTCTATCATTTTCAAAGAAAGCCTTTTGAAATTATGTTTGTCTTATCCAACATTTGGTTTCTGATTTTATCATTACAGAATTTATCACAGAATTAGAGTACCAACAAATCAAGCACCAAAAAATGCTTGACATGAAGGATATATATTTGCACTGATTTTCTTTTCCCATTTCAGTTTTATCCTGTAGTTCCATAAAATGCTCTACCAGGCAGCACTGTAAATTGTAACTAAATGTCTGCACCTGTAACAGTGAGCTGGGAACCATGAATTTATATTGCTCAGAAGAACAGCATTTTCCAAATTCAGAACCTAGTTCATCATCAAAGTTCTCTGAGGAATTATGGATTGCACTGCTCCATAATTTCTAATATTATTTATATTATTATTATTATTAAAACAGCCAAGTCATTTCTGAATCCTTTTGACCACATGGATAGTATTGCTCCAGAATCTTCAATCTTTTGCTTGTGTCTTCATGACAATGACTTCATCACGACTTCTTTGACTGTATCCATCCATCTTGTTTAAGTTTAAAGTTCTCTTCCTCACTTTTCCATTCAACTGTTTTAACTGACTTTTGCAATAAACTGTTTCTTGTCATTATATGTTCAAAATAAGAGAGCTTCAGTTTGGTTACCTGGCCTTCTGTGAAATTTTTTCTTTGCCAGCAATACTCCATTACATTAACGGAGTACACAATACATTATGACATGGCAAAAAGAAGTCTATTCTGATGCCATTTGGCAAAGAGATTCCAAGCATTATGTTTGAAAAGCAAGCACAACCACCAACTAAAACCCACGATATCTACTTTGAAGCATAGTAGTGGCGATATTATTTTGTGGAGGAGTGAATGGATGCATTCAATTTCTTGAGGAAAATCTGAAGAATCACTGTGCTGAAATCACAGGACAGCCTCTCATTACAAACTATTAAATCAAGGGAATCAATTGAATCCATCTTTAAATAAAGTTTTAGGAAAAAAAAAAAACAGGAATGATTTTGAAAATGGATTTTGATGTTAGGCTGTAAGACAAACAGTCTTAGGTAGAGATATATAGGAACTATATATTTTATGTGTTAATCATTGTGATAATTGAATATAGAAAAAAAATGTAAACTATGTGCTTTTTAAACAAAAAATATAGAACTACGGACTAGTTTTTATTGGCAAATGTTTTGTAAGAGGCTCGATATTTACCACAGGAAATGGAATAGGAGAGAAAATTTGGATGACTGTTTATAGCAATAAACTATGATTATAAACTATATGTAAATCTATAATCTCTTGGGTTGCAAGTTATAAACTGTCAAGTGCATGGCAGGAACAGGAGAGACGAGCGCAGGTTCCAATCAAAATAAAGTTTATTAAAGGAATAGTAGATTAATCAAAGTCCACTAAACAAACATAAACCAGTGAACAGAAACCACCCGAAATTAACCTAATAGCTAAAAAACGGATGCGTGTGGGGAAACGCGGAAGTAAAAAAAAGAGCATAAATACGCTTAAGCGTAGCACAGAGCAAAACGTAGTGTGTAGAATGCGGAAGTAAACAAAAGAACGTAGATAAGCTCAAGTGTGGCATGAAGCAAACACGAAGTGCAGACAAAAACAAAAGGGTGAATAGACGCTCACGCAAACCGCGGAGTAATTGTAGTGAGGAGTACGCAGACATAAACAAAAAGAGCGTTGAGATGCTCAGGCGTACCACAGATACAAAACATAGTAAAGAGTACGTGGATGTAAAGAATAAGAGCGTAGAGACACTCAGGTGTACAAAACGCCGAGGAAAATGAAGCGACATAAATCTACACAGAAATCAGTGACGTGGCAGGTGCAATCTACATAGAAGTAAATGCGGACACAATGCAATCTACACAGGCAGACACGCACAGCATGCTCAGACATGACCGAGTCATTACTATGCGATGACTGTAAGTCATAGCCGAACTTGTATACATTCTTAACCAGCTGTGTCCAATATGCCAATCAGTGATGTTGGTACGGAGCAGAGCACTGGCTTGATCCGCAAACTCCACGTGACCCAATGGAGGTTTGTGGACGATTTAGTCCAGGTCGCCCCAAGCAGAAACAAGAGGAAGAGCAGATGGAGGTTTGTCCTTGACGGAGCTAGGACTCCAATGGCAGTCCCTCAGATCCTCTGAGACCTCAGGTGGTTTTCTCCCAGGACGACACCTGGGCGGATTCTGGCAGGTTTCCGGCTGCTGGCAAGCGGAGTCTCCATCATGCTGCTGGCCAACTGTATAACGGAAGTCGCCCTTGTGACCAACTCTGGAACAGTCTCTGACTTGACGGTCTCTGAAATGGACTCCGACTTGACAGTCTCAGAAACAGGCTCTGACTTGACAGTATCTGAAACAGGCTTCAACTTGACAGACTCTGAGATGAGCTTCAACTTGACAGTCCCCGGAACTGACATGCTCTGGATGGTTTCTGTGATGAGCGTCGTCTGGACGGTCCCTGGAGCTGATGTTCTCTGGATGGTCACTGGGATGGGCATCCTCTGAGCAGGCTCAGACACAGACATCCTCGGGGCAGGCACAAGCACGGACATCCGAGGGACAGGCACTGGAACAGGTTCCTCAGGTCAGGTACTGGAACTGGCATCATCTGGGACAACTCAGGAACGGATGTCATCTGGGATGACTCAGAGAATGCTGTCTTCTGGACAGACTCAGGGACTGCTGTCTTCTGGACAGACTCTGGGACTGCTGTCTTCTGGACAGACTCTGGGACTGACGTCTCCTGTACGAGCTCACAAATTGACGTCTTCTGGGTGGTCCCAGGAATGGACGTCTTCTGGGCAGGCACAGGAATGGATGTTCTCTGGACAGGCATGGGAACGGGCGTCTTCTGAACCAGCTCGGGAACAGATGTCTCCTGGACCGGCTCAGGAACAGGCATCTTCCTGACAGACATGGGAACAAACGTCTTCTGGACAAACATGGGAACTGCTGTCTTTTGGATGGACCTGGCTCTGGCTAGGAAAGGAACCTTGTAATAGCCTGCTAGCGGAGGTTCCATTAAGTGGCGGATGAGCTTTGACCCATGCATAGAGCCATCGTCGGACAGCATATCCCATGAGCCCC
Source organism: Ancistrus triradiatus (assembly GCA_025084515.1). Lineage (NCBI taxonomy): Eukaryota > Metazoa > Chordata > Actinopteri > Siluriformes > Loricariidae > Ancistrus > Ancistrus triradiatus. The sequence goes on from JAJAGP010001704.1 coordinate 146,692, forward strand.
CTTGCTTCTCTTTACGGGTGAGGCCAAAATTTGCCCAGAGTTTTTCAAAAAACTGCTCACATGTCCCCAATTATAACTGTGGCCAGTTCCTGATTGCCCATTGCAGCACCTTGCCTGTAAGGTGCCAATAAATAAAAAACACGTGCTCATACTCCGAGTACTGGGGTTTCTGGCGCAAGTACCCGGAGCACTGCCTAAAAATTCACCGCATTTTGTGGGGTTCCCATCGAACCTTTCTGGTAAGTGAATCCATGCTGATGAAACTGGGGTAGGCCAGGAACCCGCCATCTGCATGTTAGGGCATAATATTCTCTCACGTGTGTGGCAGGAACAGGAGAGATGACCGCAGGTTAAAATCAAAATAAAGTTTATTAAAGAAATGGTAGATTAACTAAGTCCACTAAACAAAGGTAAACACAGCGAACAGAAACCACCAAAAATTAACCTAATAGCTAATAAAGGACGCGTGTGGGGAAACACGAAAGTAAACTAAAGAGTGTAAATATTCTTAAGTGTAGCGCGGAGCAAAATGTAGACCGGAAATGTGGAAGTAAACAAAAGAGCCTAGATACGCTCAAGTGTTGCGTGAAGCAAACACAAAGTGCGGATGAAAACAAAAGGGCGAATAGATGCTCAGGCAAACTACAGAGTAAACATAGCGAGGACTACACGGACGTAAACAATAAGAGCGTTGAGACACTCAGGATAACCATGGATAGAAAACTTAGTGAGGAGTACGCAGACGTAAACACGGACACAACGTAACCCACACAGGCAGGCACGCACAGTGTGCTCGTACATGACCAAGTCATTACTACACGACAAACGTAACACATAGCCGAGCTTATATGCAGTCTTAAACAGCTGTGTCCAATATGGCATTCAGTGATCTTGGTACAGAGCAGAGCGCCGTCTTGATCCACGGGACCCACGTGACCCAGCGGAGGTTTGTGGCGATATAGTTCAGATCGCCCCCAGTGGGAAACAGAGGCAGAGCAGATGGAGGTTTGTGGCGAACCGTGACATAAACATGTTCGTAAAAGGGACATCAAGGCAACAACCATTTTATTAGTTTCCCACACCCAGACAAATAACATTACTTATTTATATAGGTGGTACAGTGGCACAGTGCTTGCGCTGTTGCCTCACAGCTCCAGAGATGGTAAGTTAAAGAACTTTCTATTTATGCCCATGTAAAAAAAAAAAAATTAAGGGTTCAAAACTTTTAAGCAACACTGTGTGAGTGTGTATGTGTAGTTAATACACTTTATCAGTCTTTCACATAGAGTAAATTTTGTACTCACACATCAAATCGAAGATTCTGTTTCTCCTCAAAGAAGAAATCCAAAACAAACTTCCTCACAAAGTCTGGATTTAATGTGTTGTCAATCACCTCCGTTCTTCCATACTGAGTGAGAGAGAGAGAGAGAGAGAGAGAGAGAGAGAGAGAAGCACTGACTGGATGAAATGCTTATTTCTTGAGTTCATACATACTTGCTTATAATGTATACAGGCATGGAGATATGTGTGTGTGTGTGTGTGTGTGTGTGTGTGTGTCTATATATATATATAGACACACACACACACACACACACACACACTTGTTGGTACAGATGTTCAGCACACATTTCTAATCACCCAATCACATGGCAGTAACTCGAAGCATTTAGCCAATTAGACATGGTCTGACACCTGCTGAAGTTCAAACAGAAAATCAGAATGCAGAGGAAAAGTGATTTAAGTGACTTTGAACATGGCATAATTGATGGTGCTACACAGGCTGGTCTGAGTAAATCTCTATCCAGTAAGTGGCAGTTCTCCAGGCAAAAATACCAGCAGTCAGAGGAGAATGGCAAAACTGGTTTGAGCTGATAGACAGGCAACAATAACTCAGATAGCCCAGTTGTTGCATCTCTGAATGCACTATACGCCCAACCTTGAGGCAGATGGGCTACATCAGCAGAAGCCCAAACCAGGTGCCACTCCTGTCAGATAAGAACAGGTAACTGAGGCTATAATTCACATGGCTCACTAAAATTAGAAAACAGAAGATTGATGAACCTCGATTTCTGCTGTAACATTCGGATGGTTGGCTCAGAATTTGGTATAAACAACATGAGAGCATGGATCCATCTTGCCTTGTGTCAACGTTTCAGGCTGCTACTGGTGGTGTAATAGTGTGGGAGACATTTTATTGGCACACTTTGGGCCCCTTAATACCAACTGAGCATCGTTTAAACACAACAGACTACATGAGTATTGTTGCCAGCCATGTCCATCCATTTATGCCCACCCATCAGTATGCCCATCTTCTACATGTCATGACAAACAGCTCAAATAATTTCAAAATGACAGTGAGTTCACTGTACTCGAATGGCCTCCACATTCACCACATCTCAATCTCAATTTAGCTGGTGCTGCACTTCTTATAAGCTTGAAATTCATTTCCAAGGGCCTCCCATTGATTTTAATCATCTTTGAGATGTTTCTACACCTTGATTGGAGTCCATCTGTGGTACAACTGTCAATATAAGGTCTCACAGCTAAGAATGCATATCAGAGCAAAAACCAAGCCATGAGGAGGACAGAACTGCCTGTAGACCTCAGAGACATGATTGTGTGGAGGCACAGAGCTGGACAAAGATACAAAAAATAATATGCTGCACTGAAAGTTCCAAAGAGCACAGTGGCCTTCATAATTATTAATGGAAGAAGTGTGGAACAACCAGGGCTTTTTCTAGAGCTGGCTGCCCCAAACTAAGTAATCAGGGGAGATTGGTAAGAAAGATGACCAGCTGTGAGACCACATTAGCTGTGAAACCTTATATTGATAGGTGTGTATCTTTGCAAATCATGTCCAATCAACTGAATTTACCACAGGTGTATGCCAATCAAGGTGTAGAAACATCTCAAAGATAATCAAGAGCAATGTGAGGCTCCCAGAGCTAAATTTCAAGTGTCCTAGCAAAGGATCTGATTTTGCATGCAAAATGTTAGTTTTGACTTTTTAATAAATTTGCAAAAAATTCAAAAATTATGTTTTCACTTTGTCATTATGGGGTGTTATGTGCAGAATGAAGGGGAATATTTGATTTATTTTTTATTTTAACATAAAGCCGCAACATAAAAATGTGAAAAAAGTGAAAGCGTCTGAAGACTTTCTGAATGCATTGTATACAGTCAACAGCCATTTTATGAGGTACACCTTGCTAGTACAGGGTTGAACCCCCTTTTGCCTTCAAGAGAGAACTACAGCTCTTTTTCTAGAGACCATTCTCTGTAAACCCTAGAGCTGGCTGTGTTGAGTACATCACCAGTTTCTGAAATACTCAGACCAGCTCCTCTAGCACCAACAACCATTCCACATTCAAAGTCACTTAAATCACCTTTCTTCCCCATTCTGATGCTTGATGTGACCTTAATCAGGTCATCTAGCCCATTTCTACATACCTAAATATACTGAGTTGCAGCCATATGATTTGGCAAATTAGATATTTGCATTAATTAGCAGTTAAACAGGTATACAGTGCCCTCCATAATTATTGGCACCCCTGGTTAAGATGTGTTCTTTAGCTTCTAATAAATTGAGTTTTTTTCTAAATAATATAGGACCACGATGGAAAAAAAGAGTAAAATCCAACCTTTAATTCAAGTGCATTTATTCAGTAGGAAAAAAATCCCACATTAAGCAATAATTGTTTAACATCAAATAATGTGTGCCACAATTATTAGCACCCCTGATGTTAATACTTTGTACAACCCCCTTTTGCCAACAAAACAGCACCTAATCTTCTCCTATAATGTTTCACAAGATGGGTGAACACAGAAAGAGGGATCTTCGACCATTCCTCTTTGCACAATCTCTCTAAATCATCCAGCGACCTGGGTCCTCTCCTCTGCACTCTCCTCTTCAGCTCACGCCACAGGTTTTCAATGGGGTTGAGGTCTGGGGACTGAGATGACCATGGGAGGAGCTTGATTCTGTGTGTGGTCAACCATTTCTGTGTAGATCTTGCCATGTGTTTAGGGTCATTATCTTGCTGAAAGACACAGTGACGACCCATCCTCAGCTTTCGGGCAGAAGCCACCAAAATTTTGTTTTAAAATGATATTTCAAAGCATTCATGATGCCATGCACCCTAACAAGGTTCCCTGGGCCTTTGGAAGAGAAGCAGACCCACAGCATCACTGATCCTCCCCCGTATTTCACAGTGGGCATGAGGTGCTTTTCTGCATAACTCAGCTCTTGTGTTACACCAGACCCACTTAACAGCATTTGTTGCCAAAAAGCTCTATCTTTGTTTCATCTGACCAAAGCACACGGTCCCAGTTGAAGTTCCAGTACTGCTTAGCAAACTCCAAACGTTTCGTTTATGATTGTGAGTGAGAAAAGGTTTTTTCCGTGCATGCCTCCCAAACAGCTTGTTGGCGTGTAGATAGCGCCTGATGGTTGTTTTGGAGACTTCATGACCCCAAGATGCTACCATTTGTTGCAGTTCTGTAACGGTGAGCTTTGGAGAACTTTTTATTTCTCTTATCATCCTCCTCACTGTGCGTGGTGGCAAAATAATCTTGCGTCCTCGTCCAGACTTGTTTACCACTGTCCCAGTTGTTTTAAACTTCTTAATAATTCCTCTGACAGTAGATATGGACAGGTGTAGGCTAGTGGCTATTTTCTTGTAGCCATTGCCATTGAAGGTCAACACACATCTGCCTTACTTGAATGCTATGTTCCTTTGTCTTTCCCATGTTGAAGAGAAATGGCCTCTGTGTCACATCATAATTATACCCCAGGGAAACAGGAAGTTGCGAATTGCTAATTAAATGTTCCTACATACTCTGATTAACTTCGTAAACTACTGTAGAAGTGACAGAAATTCTTTAATTACATTTATTTCCTAAGAATTGTTAGGGGTGCCAATAATTGTGGAACAGGTGATTTTAAGAAGAATAATTATTTCTTAGTCAGGGATTTTATTTTCCCCTTTAAACTTCACTTGAGTTAAAGGTTACATTTTTCTACAATTTTCAGTTTAAGAATATGTTTCCACAATAAAAACTCAATTTATTAGAAGCTAAAGAACACATCATAACCAGGGGTGCCAATAATTATGGAGGGCACTGTACATAGTAGAGTGGCCAGTGAGTGTATATCGTATATTTTATTGTCTGATTCCTCACAAGCAAGTTATTTTCCCACAGAGCAGCCAAACACAGTTCAGACTACGTCTTACTTCAAGTAACCATGGAAACTTTGAGCCTTAAACTCCTATTCCCATCAGTCTGTGCTCCTTCCTTCTAAAGAGGCAGTGATGAGCTATTGATCATCTGTTGTACCTGAGAATACCTAAACCCCTTACAGCCTCAGCGACAACCCCTTACAACTTGAACTCCACAGCATGTATCCAGTTTTAAAATAAGAAATGTCTACAATACCCACTGCAGCTATCAGTATTTCTTTACAGACATCAGATTTTCTTTTTTTCCTCACCCAATGTTTCTATACTGTTTAGTATATAAAGCTTGCTGAAATTGATAATAACTTACATAATCTCAGAAACAGTTGGGGTATTTATGTTACATTTTTAGCACACATTTTTAGTCTTGTTTAGGTTTTGTAGTAACACAAATACTCAAAAGTATTAACGTGTATCTGACAAAGATTGATATGTGACCTTCCTTTGACTGCTGTACAAAGTCTTCTGGATTACTTCATCTCATTGATTCTACTCAATGGGGATTTATAGATTCAGCAGTAGAGGAAAAGGTAGATCATTTGGTGTAAAACACCCATCCTCTCCCTTACTTGTTTCGAAAGTTTGGAATCACAAATGTCTTTCTGTTTTTTTAATAATATGTTTTTAATCAAGGTACCAACAAAATGATAAACTAATACATTAACAGAACTATTAGCTCCTTTGTGCACCAAATTTCTCCTTGCATTAATCTGGCATTCTAATTGTCTAGGCATTTAACATTCTGTTTTTTTTTAAGATATTGATGGGGATTTTCAACACACACCTGTAGCTCTTCCCAGAGATTTGACTGACTTAGTAGACATTTTGTCTGAACTTACAGGGGGAAAAAAGTATTTAGTCAGCCATTGATTGTGCAAGTTCTCCTACTTAGAAAGATGAGAGAGGTCTGTAATTTTCATCATAGGTACACTTCAACTATGAGAGACAAAATGAGGAAAAAAATCCAGGAAATCACATTGTAGAATTTTTAAAGAATTTAATTGTAAATTTGGTGAAAAATAAGTATCTTGTCAATAACAAAAGTTCAACTCAATACTTTGTAACATAAAATTTGTTGGAAATATCAGAGGTCAAACGTTCCTGTAAGTCTTCACCAGGTTTGCACACACTGTAGCTGGTATTTTGGCCCATTCCTCCATGCAGATCTCCTCTAGAGCAGTGATGTTTTAGGGCTTTCAACTCCTTCCAAATTTTCTATGGGGTTGAGGTCTGGAGACTGGCTAGGACACTCCAGGACCTTGAAATGTTTTTTACGGAGCCACTCCTTCGTTGCCTGAATGGTGTGTTTGGGATCATTGTCATGCTGGAAGAACCAGCCACGTTCCATCTACAATGCTCTCACTGATGGAAGGAGGTTTTGGCTTAGAATCTCACGATACATGGCCCCGTTCATTCTTCCTTTAACACGAATCAGTCGTCCTGTCCCCTTTGCATGAAAAAAGCCCCAAAGCATGATGTTTCCACTCCTATGCTTCACAATAGGTATGGTGTTCTTGGGATCCAATTCAGCATTCTTCTTCCTCCAAACACGACGAGTTGAGTTTGTACCAAAAAGCTCTGTTTTGGTTTCATCTGACCACATGATATTTTCTCAATCCTCTTCTGGATCATCCATATGCTCTCTGGCAAACTTCAGACGAACCTGGACATGTACTGGCTTAAGCAGGGAGACACGCCTGGCACTACAGGATCTGAGTCCCTCTCGGTGTAGGGTGTTACTGATGGTGGCCTTTGTTACTTTGGGCCCAGCTCTCTGCAGGTCATTCATCAGGTCTCTTTGTGTAGTTCTGGGATTTTTGCTCACCGTTCTCATGATCATTTTGACCCCACGGGATGAGATCTTGCGTGGAGCCCCAGATCGAGGGAGATTATCAATGGTCTTGTATGTCTTTCATTTTCTTACAATTTCTTACAGGTCTACAATTTTCTTCATGGTGTCCCACGACAGCTCTTTAGTCTTGGCCATGGTTGAGTTTGGAGTCTGACTGTTTGAGGCTGTGGACAGGTGTCTTTTATACAGATAATGAGGTCAAACAGGTGCCATTAATACAGGTAACAAGTGAAGGACAGAAGAACTTCTTAAAGAAGAAGTTACAGGTCTGTGAGAGCCAGAATCTTGCTTGTTTGTGAGTAATCAAATACTTATGTTATACCATGATTTACAATTAAATTGGTTAAAAATCCTACATTGTAATTTCCTGGATTTTTTTTCTCATTTTGTCTCTCATAGTTGAAGTGTATCTATGATGAAAATTACAGACCTCTCTCATCTTTCTAAGTAGGAGAACTTGCACAATCAGTGGTTGACTAAATAATTTTTTGCCCCACTGTACAGTAAAGTTCTCTCACTCAACATTTTGTATTATTCTTTAAAACTCTGCCTATAGGGCTACAACATCCCTGTAATACTGATCATTCACAATCTGATGTACTTAAATTCTGGGCCTTCTGCTTCTTTCCATCAAGGCATGGGTGAAAACTCTTCAGGTTCGTGGCAATCTGACGTTCAGTGTTTATATCACAAAACCACAAAGACTAATGTCTTTCTAGAAAATGTTGTTTAATTTTGGCTATTTTGAAACCCGAAAGACGAACATCTCTTTGCAATCAAATAAAGACAAAAAATAACCATATATTAAACAGAAAATTGGGTTTTAGCTGTGCCAACAAAATTCCAGCAGTTTCTCTAATAACCAATTAGCAACCACAGCTGCTTTGAAACTCATCAATGTACCCAGTCAAGAAGAAAAATAAGAAGCAAAACCTCCCTATAATTAGTTTGTGCCATTTTTAATTGCAAATTGCACATAATGCAGTACATCTTTCTGTATTTTGAATATTAAGCCAATCTTTTCTTGAGCATATAATCTACTTTACTCTTAGTATAGTGCTTCCTCTACCACCACCAAGGTCTAGTGTGTCAAGAGTATCTGGGCTTTTGTCAGACTCAGCAGTGAAGTGCTGGAACAACTGCCAGGTCACTTTGAATCCCAACAATGCATTGCATTCTGTATTCAGGAGTCTAGTGTATCATAATTTGCTCTACCGTCTCTTTTATATTATCTCTTTTACAGTTTTCACTTTACTCCACTGCATGAACCGCAGTACAACAGCAGAAAGGCAGCTTCACATGTTAGCCCTCACTAAAAAAATATTGTTAAATGCAAATATACAGGATCAGAAATATGAAAGATACTGGTTTAATAGTATACATGCAAACCTGCACCCACAAAGCCTAAAATCCATATTATAATGCACAATAAATTGTGTGTACTCATTAAATTGCTTAAAGTAATTGAAAGAGAACAAGTGAAATTTACATACACAAATGTTTATTAAGAAAATGGTCTGTGGATAGAGGGGTTGAAAAATAATGCTGGGGAAAAATGTTCAGACTATTAATTAGGGACACAAAGTTGAGCAAAATGTCACTCTGCCAGAGAGGAATAGAAAATGTATTCCAGGGAGTGCTGAAAAAATAACACTGCCATTTCAGCTTGCTTCAAACTGAAAAGAAACTTAGGTTCCAAAGTTGTCTGGAACTAGGTTGCAGTCACTAAGGAAACTCCCAGCAGTGGGAAGATTATATGGTCAGGTATGTGAGAGCTGGGCAAATGATGACACTCAGTCCAGCCAAAAGCAGACATAAAGGTCTTCGGTTCTAAGCCTGCTATATATATATATATATATATATATATATATATATATATATACACATACACACTGTCCAATCACCATATTATGACCACCTCCCTCGTTATTTCTACACTCATTGTCCATTTCCTCAGTTCCACTTATCATATAAAAGCACTTTGTAGTTTTACAATTACAGACTGTAGTCCATCAATTTTTCTATATACTTTGTTTGTCCAGTTGTCTGTTCTCTAATGGTCAGGACCAACACAGATCAGGTACTATTTGGGTTGTGGATCACTCTCAGTACTGCAGTGACACTGACGTGGTGGTGGTGTGTTAGAGTGTGTTGTACTGGTATGAGTGGATGAGTGCTTCTGGAGTTTAACACCTCAGTGTCACTGCTGGACTGAAAATAGCCAAACTGTCATCAGCCAAAAATATCCAGACACTAGCATCCTGTAAGTAGCGTCCTGCGAGCACTGATGAAGGATTAGAGAATGACTAACACAAACTGTGCAACAACAGATGGCTTTACGCCTAAAAGTTGGAGCAATAAAGATAGAATTGTCTAATGGAGTGCATAGTTAGTGAACACAGTGTTTACAAACTCCAGCAGCACTGATCCACCACCCAAATAGTACCTTATCTGTGCTGGTCCTGTGGGGGTCCTGACCATTACAGAACAGAATAAAGGGGACAAACAAAGTACAGGTATGTAGAGTAACAGATGGACTACAGTATATATATGAATCAAAATCGTATGCTTCCATGACTGGAAATGTGTTATCTGGTTAGAAGAATCTTGTTTCTGCCTGTATGTGAATGATGCTAGGCATCATGTTCAGCAAAGAAATCAGGAAGTTCAGTGAGGACTGCGTGCAAGGTGTGGTTCAAGCTGGAGGAGCTTCTGTGATGTTCTGGGAGTGTTTTTATTACACGGGAATGGGTTCATTGATTGAGGTGATAGTAAATCTGAATCACAATGCCTACATTGAACTATCCTTCCGAGGAACATGACATTCCTATCCCTATCCTCCTATGACAAGTCTCGCGTTCACAGTTCTGCGATTGTGACTGATTGGCATGTTGAACCTTCAGGAGCAGCAACACATCTGGACTGGCCCAAAAAATCCCCAGATGTGAATCCTCTTGAAAATCTGTGAGACTATCTGGAACAACAAGAAGGACGCCATGAAATCTGGCTGAACACTGATGTGCCTACTTCCAGAAACTTTTCCAGTCCATGCCAAATCAAATCGCAGCTGTTCATTCTCGTGGAAGTATCACACACTATTAGACACAGATCTTAATTTTTGTCCGGTGAACTTATATACTCACCGATCACTTTATACACCTCCTTGTTTCTACAATTATCCATTTTATCAGTTTCATTTATCATATAGATGCACCTTCTAGCTGTGCAATTACTGTAGTAATTTGTAAAATCTGTTTCTCTGCATACATTGTTTGTCCCCTTTACTCTTTTCTCAATTGGTCAGAACCCCCACAGGATCACCACAGACCAGGTACTCTCTGGGTGATGATGATTTGGATCATTCTCAGCACTGCAGTGACATTGAAGTGGTTGTGGTGTGTTAGATGGTGTGAGTGGATCAGACACAGCAGTGCTGCTAGAGGTTTTAAACTCCTCAATTTCAGTCACTACTGACAACATGACAATCTCTCAATATACAGTCTGTTTCAGTAGAATGGTTTATTCAGAACATCTCAGTGACTCACAGTGTGACAGTTTGATAGGTTTCCACCATCTCAAAAAGTATCCTAATATAAAGCCACTAATTAATCCTTGATTAACAACTTGACAGGCTTGCATAGAGTCCTGATCTAAACTTGATCAGACACCTTTGAGAGTATTTTGAATGCCAACAGTGAGCCAGTGCTTATTGCCCATCATCACTGAATGACCTTATAGTTATGTTCCTAAATCTAGTGAAAATACTTCTCAGATTATTGAAGGCAATTTTAGCAGCAGTCTTACTGGATGGCACTTTTGAATATGTACAAACATTTGGCTATGTCCTGTATCCTACGACACCATCACGGTTTGTTGATTTAGAGAACAGTGTGCAGAAACATATGGGTCAGTCTACACTGTGTTTCATTCTGCCAGCTACACAGTGTGGGAGAAGACTGGCAGCACTCTGATCTGGCAGAAGCAGTAAGAGTTTTTCATTTAATTCATGCCAGCTCTAATAAAGTGTATAGCCAACGTTTCAGAAAATATTTGATTCTTATGTCCACGCTCTGAAACCAGCAACTGACTAATCGGGCGTGTCAGTGAGAGTCTAAATTATGAATTATGATCTGTTTAACTTTACTGTTTCAGCTCTAGATACCCAGTGATGGAACAGTGTCTTTCTGACATAGCTTTAGCTTCTCAATCTATCGATTTATTGATGACAGTGAGGTGTTATATACTGATGTACCTGAGACAGAGTGAGACTGACTGAATCCCTGCAGGTTTCTCCACAGGGAGTCTTTGATTGTGACACAAACCACAAATTAAATGCAAGAACCCTTATATGTGTGTGAGTGTGAGAGCTGGAGCAATATCACAGTTACCAGAATTCTCCTGTCTCTGTTGAAGGAAATGGCTGTTTTATGGCTCTTGGTTTCTCAGTCCATATTAAAGCACTTGGTGTGCAGCAAGGTTGGACACCTTTCAGATCCTGTTTTAAATGTTTTTTGACATATGTGGAATGGATAACCTTGAAAAATGGACTCACCTCTCTCCATTCTTTTGTACCTATGCCTTGTACGTACAACACGACAACTGTAAGAAAAAAGAGAGATTGAGACAACATGAGGGAGAATATTAGGAAAGCTCATATGGCAATCTCATATGAAATACAATTTTGAGCAGCATATTAAGTGCAATCAAATGTCTCTGCAGAAAGACAGATTCACACCTTTTCTTCCTCCATAAAAGTCAGCATAATTAGCTTCTCACTGTATGAAATATTTACTCATTAACAAACACTGTTTGCTTTAATGCAGTCTTAACGCAATATTTGAACCCAAGAGGGATTCAAGTTGCCCCCATCAAATCCATCAAAATGTTTACACATTTGTTTCCATTTGTCTCATCTGAGCTTTAATTGTAAAGTTTTCAGCTTCCACAATGATACACACCAGCCTGCACCATACCTGCCCACTGCTATAACCAAACAGAGTTACACGAGTGAGTCAGGTTCAACAAAAATGTACCTGCAGTTGAACCAAAGTATTGTAAATGGAACCAAAAACAAGTTAGATCCTCAGTTTTCGGAAACTCAGTGAAGATTTCCCATCATCACAATTTCCACTTAAAATGCTATCCATATTCTGACGTCAGCATTGTATGTGGACACTACAGCAGGAATAAACTGTGCTTACTTTTTGGATCAGTGTGAGCAGAGGTGAATGACTTGTGATGACCCATATTGTGGATAATTCAATATGTTTTTGTCTCTTTCTATGTGAAGGTACTCAACATGAGCCTGAGCATGTCAGAAGTCAGTGGCGTCATATGTGCTGCTCTGATTTCCTTGTGTACTATTGTGCATACTTGTGATTCTGGTTGCCAGATTTAGCATGTTCTGCTCGTTGTATTTCTGAACTGCCATACTTCCGAATGCATATAATGCATTGACGTTTACAATCTGCTTTGGGACATACCAGTTTTTAGTTCTACCTCTGAGTGAAGACTAGTGTGTCTACATGCCTTTGTTGTTTCTTTCTATGATTTGCAATTATTCATCTGATCATCTAACAATTTTGACTCATGATGAAGCCACTGCAAGCCAAAGAAAAGGCTATGTGAATTCACAGAGTGTGTTAAAGCAGTTCAGCAGCAAGACATGTTCTTTTGAAGATATGGGCACCGCTTTTGATGTGTAAACTTAGTGAATTAATAAGAAATGCATATTGCTCTACACTAACCATAATTTGTTTCTACAGCATCCCACCTACTTCCCTTGAACATCTTGTCTTATTATTAGATTTCTGTACTATATTTATATCATCCTCCTTTAAAAGAAAACAACTTCTCCCATCTTTCTCATACTTCTCCACTCTGTGTGCCCCTCCATTACCATAAAGTTACATCTAAGCTGGTGGCAAGTCCAATGAGAACAAAATTAGCATAATGCCAACACTGTGGGACCCAACCAAGCATGAATGCTAAATCCAAGGCTCCACCTACTCTCTTCAAAGGAAATCATAAAGAGGTCTGTGGTAAATTAATAAATACAGCGATGGGTAAAGAAGGAAATGAGGGCGAGAGGACAGAAAAAAGAGGGCGGTCTGTCCATTGGGCTTTCCGGAGTGGCGAGCAAGCGTGTCCTGTGAGCTTCAGAGAGAGATAAGGATGTGTGGAGAGAGGCTATGTTGAAAAAGAATAAATTCAATGTTAAAATAACACACATGGCAATTTCTATATTCAGGCTAAGTCTAATAATGAACATTTAAAATCATGGTTTGATTTTTTTCCTGGATTTTTTTTGTGTTTTTTTTTTCAAAACCAACATCTCAAAAGAATACAACAAATCTCTCTCATGAGTATTATTTGTACACTTACCATATTATAGCAGATTTACTGAACGGCAGTGATACAAGTGTGTCTTGCACTTAAGTTAACCTTTAAAAAGGACACATTGTACACTTTATCAAACCTAAAAAAACTATCCTGAAGCCTAACCCCGAATTCACTGGGTGCATGTAGAGGAACACTAAGGTTCAAGTCCCACCTGAGATTCAATCGCTGGCCAATACTGACATACCAATCTTGTTATATTCACAAACTTTTCCATGTATTACCTGTGTTAGTCAGAGGTTAGTGTTGAACACAGAACCTTTTCTTTGAGGCATATTGTAGAAGGCACTAGCAAATAATGAACAGTAGTTACTGCATCGCAGCTGTATCCCAACAAAGTGCATATGTACAGTGGTGCTTGAACATTTGTGAAGCCTTTAGAATTTTCTATCAATGATGGGATAACATTCTTATGCTGGAAAGCAGTGTTTTCCTTTCACCAAACAAAACACTAACTTGGTCTCATCCGTCCACAAAACATTCTTCCAATAGTCTTCTGGCTTGTTCATGTGATCTTTAGCAAACTGCAGACAAGCACCAATGTTCTTTTTGGAGGGCTTTCTCCTTGCAACCCTGCCATGCACACCATTGTTGTTCAGTGTTCTTCTGATGGTGGACTCATGAACATTAACATTAGCCAATGTGAGAGAGGCCTTCAGTTGCTTAGAAGTTACCCTGGGGTCCTTTGTGACCTCGCCAACTATCATACGTCTTGCTCTTGGAGTGATCTTTGTTGGTCGACCACTCCTGGGGAGGATCACCATGGTCTTGAATTTCCTCGATTTGTACACAATCTGTCTGACTGTGGATTGGTGGAGTCCAAACTCTTTAGATATGATTTTGTAACCTTTAGCAGCCTGATGAGCATCAACATCAGCTCTTTTTCTGAGGTTCTAAGAAATCTCCTTTCTTCGTGCCATGACACTACAAACGTACACTGGCACAAACATATGTTGTTAAGAGCAGACTTTGATAGATCACTGTTCTTTAAATAAAACAGGGTGCCCACTCACACCTGATTGTCATTGCACTGATTGAAAACACCTGACTCTAATTTCACCTTCAAATTAACTGCTAATCCTAGAGGTTCACATACTTTTGGCACTCACTAATATGTAATATTGGATCATTTTCCTCAATAAGTAATTGAACAAGTATAATGTTTTTGTCTCATTTGTTTAATTGGGTTCTCTTTATCTACTTTTAGAACTTGTGTGAAAATCTGATGATGTTTCAGGTCATATTTATGCAGAAATATAGAAAATTCTAAAGGGTTCACAAATTTTCAAGCACCACTGTATGTTAGATGCAGCTGATAGAACTGTACATACAAGGTATAGCTATTTTAGAAGTGAAACTGCTCACAGAAGGAATAGGCTACACAAAATGTCATGCTTGGAGAGTAATATATGCTTCTGGTCAAGGTTGCTCAGGAAGGTAAATTATCTCTTGCTGCCTTTTTGAAGCTCATATCCCTTCTGTCACATTTGCCACACTGTGCTCCTCATGTCGGATGTAGGAATAGAGAGAGAGGAATGAGAGACAGGGCAACGAGAGATGAAAGAGAAGTACACTCACATGGCTTTTCCTTTACACTCAGTATGATCAGGGTTTGAAGTGCAGGACATCCTCTCTGGCCAATCATTACCAACACCCCACATACTCCCTCACACACATGCGCACGCGCACAAAACATGTGTTGGTTTGTTACGGTTCACGCATCGAAAAACCGGAGGGCAGCGCCGGCCCGCGCCGCCATGGCCGCCGGACTAGTACAAATTACCGCTTCCTAAACGCCGCCCGTCGGTGCGCTATCGTTCCTCATAAGCGAATTCTCCGTGCTGGAAGAGTTTTTCAGTAGTGATTTACCAGGGCTTAGAGGTACGACTTGGTCCGATAAAGCGGATCAGCCGAGTAGAAGAGATCGGGAGACTCGAGGTGATTTAATGCCAGGGAATTAGGTAGGAAAGGCTTAGCAACGCTACTGACTCTCTTCCTCCATGTTTTGTTCCTGCGCTCCTCAGCAGTCGCTCGCCGCCACAGATAGGCTGCGTTCTCCCTCTCCAAAGCCCTGTATGCATAATCCCCGTTGGGATCCCTCGCCGTACGTGGATCACTCGGGTCCGTTTGTTTAATATTCCTTTTCCTTGAAGTATAGCGGGACGCTATCGCGTTTCAATTCGGCGTGCACTCGCTCTAGGCAGAGACCGCGCTGCTGCGGCATGCGCAGTTTCCCTGTGAGCTTCCACTATACAGCGATCTCTTTTCTGCCTACCTTTTGTCTTGCCGGCTTTGTTTAGATTACCATGCCACAGGCGTAGTCTGTTTATAGTTTGTAGGTTTGAACCTCTCCTTTGAAGCCCTTTTTGGGTGCACTATTACATTTGTTTGAGTCCGTTTTTAAATGGCCCTTCTGTATGCCCTTACGGTCTTAGCTTTTTGTTATCCACACGTCCTCTCGCGGGGCCACACGGTGTAGTGGTAAACGTCCTTTGCCACTGCAACACGAGACGTGGGATCGAATAAAAAATCGCTCACAGCCTCTCCTACGAGGTGTCTGTGTTTTCTCTCGGTGGCAGTGCCGCCATCTCTACATTTACCCCTACCTAAGGGTAATAAATATATTTGCTGTCTTGGCAAAGGTATCACCAGGAGTGATATTTTTTCATATTCATATTTTCCTGCACTTGGGTCCTCCCTCTCCCACATTCTTTTCCTCGCCAGAATCTCTTCACCTGGTCGGCCCCTAACAGTATATTAGCGCACCAGTATGGACTCAGCAGGTGCGCCCTCCCCTCCCCCCACCCCAACCGCAGGCGCGGTGCTTCAGCACCATGGGGTTGCCATCGGCAGGCATGAGGAGCAGCTAACCGCCCTGCGGCAACAGGTACAGGAACTTACCGTGGCGGTCACTCAGTTGGCCGCCAGGTTATCGAGTCCACCTACCCCCCAGGGTCTGCCAGCATCCCCTCCGCCTGCTCCAGCCCCGAGGGCCGTTCCGATGGGGGACACCCCGATTGCCTCTCCCGAGAGGTTTGCGGGGGAAGCGGAGCATTGTAAAGGCTTTTTGCTGCAATGCTCCTTGACCTTCGAGCTGCAGCCCTCGCGCTTTCCCACGCAGCGCTCTCGGGTGGCCTACATTATATCTCTCCTTTCGGGTCGTGCCCTGGCCTGGGCTACAGCCCAGTGGGAGTCCCGCTCACCGATTTGCAGCTCAGAGGCTGCCTTCACTCAAGCGATTAAAGACACCTTTTTTTATCCCCATGGCGGCAGGGATGTCGCAATGCGCCTTACCGAGCTCGTCCAGGGTTCCCATTCAGCGGCGGAATACGCCATCGATTTCCAGACCCTCACTGCAGAGAGCAGTTGGAATGACCCGGCCCTGATGGCCGTCTTCCAGAAGGGTCTCAATGAGGGTCTTAAAGATGACCTGGCCACACGCGATCCTCCGGCCACCCTTAACGACCTCTACACTCTTGCCACATCCCTGGACACCCGCCGACGCCAGAAGGCGTGGGAGAAAACGGCCGCCCGTGGCTCTCGGTACCCTGTTTGGCCTACTCGGGCTCAAGTCATGTACCCCCCGGCCAACAGGGGCCTCGAGGAACCCATGGACCTGGCCAGGGCGGAATCCCCTCGCCAGTCGGGAAACGCAAGGGACAGGACCGGGCGGGGAGGCCGGTCCTAGAAGCGTCTGCACCTCCCCGGTCTGGGCTTTTCCTGCAGACCAGCGTCGGTCCTGTTGGGGGGCCTCTCATGACCGTCCGGGCCCTGGTGGACTCTGGGGCCGCCGGCAACTTTATTGATGCTCGGCTGGCCAGACAGCTTCGCTCTCGGCTGATAGCCCTCCAGCGCCCCCAGTCGTTTAGGACCCTGGATGGGCGATCCTTGGGGTCTGGTCCTGTAACACACCAAACCCCTCCCTTCGAATTGGTCATTGGTGACCATATCGAACGGCTATCCTTCCTGGTCACTCAGAGTCCCCACAACCTGCTGGTTTTAGGAATCCCGTGGTTACGCCTCCACAATCCCTTGATTGACTGGCAGTTGGGGTCGATCTGTTCATGGTCGCCGAACTGCCAGGAGGCCTGCTTCATTCCCCCGATGGGCCCCTCCCCTGCAAAGACCGGGGGCCGGACCTTGCCTCGGTCCCCGTTCAATACAGGGATCTGGGCAGGGTATTCAGTAAGGAAGAGGCTTGGATTCTCCCCCCGCATCGCGCTTACGACTGCGCTATCAACCTCCTGCCCGGTACTTCTCCGCCTCGTGGGAGGCTCTTCTCCCTCAACCGGACCGAACAGGAGGCCATGCGCTCCTATATAACTGAAGCCCTCCACTCGGGGTTTATCCGGCCGTCCTCCTCGCCTGCAGGGGCGGGTTTCTTTTTTGTAGAGAACAAGGACGGGTCCCTTCGTCCGTGCATAGACTACCAGGGCCTCAACGCAGTGACGATCAAAGATCGATACCCCCCGCCCCTTATGAACACGGCGTTTGAGGCGCTCCAGGGTGCCCAAGTTTTTACCAAGCTGGACCTTCGGAGCGCCTACAACCTTGTCCGCATTTGGCCGGGGGACGAGTGGAAGACGGCCTTTCTCAAACCGACGGGGCACTATGAATATTTGGTGATGCCTTTCGGCCTCATGAATGCCCCTGCCGTCTTCCAGCGTCTCATCAATGACGTCCTGTGAGAGGCCCTCGACCGGTACGTCTATGTATACCTAGACGATATTTTAATCTTTAGTAAATCCATGGCACAGCACGTCCAGCACATGCGTCGCGTCCTTCGCCTGCTTCTTGCGAACCACCTTTTTGTTAAATTAGAGAAGTCGCTCTTCCACGTCCCCTCTGTGTCTTTTCTGGGGTTTGTGGTATCCCGGGGGAGCCTCAGTATGGATCCAGCCAAGACCCGGGCTGTGGTGGACTGGCCCCGCCCCTCCTCAGTACGGCAGGTCCAGCGATTCCTGGGCTTTGCCAATTTTTTCCGCTGGTTCGTAAGGGACTTCGGCACTATCGCCGTCCCGCTGACCTCCCTCACTCGCAAGGAAAACGGTCCATTCCACTGGACGAAAGCAGCGGAACGGGCCTTCTTGGAGATCAAGCGGCTCCTCACCAACCCGCCGGTGCTCTGTCTTCCCGACCCCGAAGAGACATTCATCGTGGAAGTAGATGCTTCCGATGTGGGGGTCGGCACCGTTCTCTCCCAACGGTCCGCCCCGGCCCACAAGCTCCGCCCTTGCGCCTATTTCTCTCGGCGTCTCACCCCCGCCGAGCACAATTACCCGGTTGGAGATCGTGAGCTCTTGGCCATTAAGTTGGCACTGAGGGAGTGGTGCCACTGGCTGGAGGGGGCTAAACACCCATTCCTGGTCTGGACAGACCACAAGAACCTGGCATACATACAGCAGGCCAAGCGCCTTAACGCCTGACAGGCACGTTGGTCGCTGTTCTTTGCCAGGTTCGACTTCATGGTGTCTTTCCGGCCAGGTTCTAAGAACGTCAAGCCCGACGCCCTCTCCAGACAGTGGGATCCCCCCGAGTCCTTCCCTGCCTCCGAACCCGTTCTTCCCCCCGCTCGGTTCGTAGGGGTGCTAACCTGGGAGGTCGACCGGGTCGCCCTCCGGGAGGACGTCATGCGCTGGGGCCACGAGGCCTCCTTCACGGCTCACCCCGGGGGCACTCGCACCTGTGACTTCCTCAGGCGGACCTTCTGGTGACCGGGCATGGCAGCGGACGTTAGGAATTTTGTTGCCACTTGTGAGGTCTGTGCTCGGAGTAAGGCCCCCCGGCAGCGGCCCAGCGGCCTCCTCTTACCGCTTCCTGTCCCCTCTCGGCCCTGGTCCCACATCTCTCTCAACTTTATCACGGGTCTGCCCCCGTCCCGGGGCTGCACCGTGATACTGGTCGTCGTGGACCGGTTCTCGAAGGCATGCAAGTTTGTGGCTCTGCCCAAGCTCCCCAGAGCCACGGCCTACCCAGCGACGTGGTGTCGGACCGAGGCCCCCAATTCGGCAGTCGCTTCTGGGCGGTCTTCTGCCGCCTTTTGGGGGCCACGGCCAGCCTGTCCTCGAGGTTCCACCCAGAGTCCAACGGCCAGACGGAGCGTGTCAACCAGGACCTGGCTGCCATGCTCCGGTGTCTCACTGCCAGGAACCCCTCCACCTGGTCCGAGCAATTGCTGTGGGCGGAGTTCGCCCACAACACTCTGCGTCACTCGGCCCTGGGCATGTCGCCCTTCGAGTGCCAGTTCGGCTTTCCCCCGCCTCTTTTCCCTGAGCAGGAAAGAGAGGCTGGGGTCCCTTCCACCACGCACTTTGTTCGCCGCTGTAAAAGGGCCTGGGCCAAAGCGCGGGCTCTGCTGCTTCGGGCGGCGGAGGACATGCGGCGGACGGCAGATCGCAGGCGTCGGCCTGCCCCCACTTTCCGTCGGGGTCAACGGGTGTGGTTGTCCACCCGGCACCTCTCCCTCCGGGGCGCCACCGGCAAATTGGGGCCTAAGTTCGTAGGGCCCTTCAAGGTGCTCCGGCGGATCAACCCGGTCACCTACCGGCTTGAGCTTCCCCCGGCTATGAGGATCCACCCCGTCTTCCACGTGTCGCAGCTGCGGCCCGTTCTGTGTCGGACCCTCGTGCCTCCCAGTCGGCTGCCTGCACCCCGCATCATCCAAGGGGGTCCGGTGTACACGGTCCGCCAGCTCCTCGACTCCCGCCAGGTGCAGGGCAGCACCCAATACCTGGTTGACTGGGAGGGGTACGGCCTGGAGGAGCGCTCCTGGGTCCCCGCTCGGCACATCCTGGACCGGTCTCTCATCCGTGACTTCCGGCGGGATAGGGCCGCCGGTCTGGGGACGTCGGGAGCCGTCCCTCGGGGGGGGGGGTACTGTTACGGTTCACGCATCACAAACCGGAGGGCGGCGCCGGCCGCGCCGTCATGGCCGCCGGACTAGTACAAATACCGCTTCCTAAAAACCGCCTATCGTTCCTCATAAGCGAATTCTCCGTGCTGGAAGAGAGTTTTCAGGTGTGATTTACCAGGGCTTAGAGGTACGACTGGTCCGATAAGCGGATCAGCCGAGTAGAGATCGGGAGACTCGAGGTGATTTAATGCCAGGGAATTAGGTAGGAAAGGCTTAGCAACGCTACTGACCTCTCTTCCTCCATGTTTTGTTCCTGCGCTCCTCAGCAGTCGCTCGCCGCCACAGATAGGCTGCCGTTCTCCCTC